>BQNB010011523.1:45944-81206 GCA_026074375.1 Tanacetum coccineum
TATACCAAAATTTAGTTATGTGAAGTATGTTGATCAAGCTATGATACTAGCGTTTGTAAAGTAGCTTGATTAAGCTAAGACATTTTTATTACTAAGCCGTGTTAAACAATGAGCTGTGTTTGTTTTGGCTTCCATCTCGCTCCGTGTTTGTGCATATTTGGATCATGTCCACCTAAAGTTATTAATCGGGTTTAAAGCGGATTCGTTCAACAATGAGTTGTGTTTTAAGATCAGTGTTCATGTTGAACATTATCGTAAAGAGTTTTAGGCATGTTTATATATTGCGGAATGAGAGATATATAAAACATTTCTAAGCTTGATTTCTAGCAAGTCCCTACCATCAGGCAATCTGGTTGTCCAGTCACAAAATAAACAATAAACACAGATTTAGTAAGATATCTACGTCTTAATCGACTCCCTATTGTCATGGGCGGTATGGTTGTGACCTTCTAGTTTTAAAATTCGATTGCCTTTCTTAGTTTTAGATGACATACAACTTTATGAAACGGGTTAAAAGGAAACATGTAAAACAGGTTGAAAGTTGGCCAAAGTGTATTTATAATACACACAACCTTCTAAATGGCTTTACTAAAAAAGTTTAGAATTTTTTTGCTGCAATATATCGGTTTCAATTACATTGAAGCATTAGGATATCTATTAAATGGGAGAGGAAAAAATGATTGCTGGTACACCCAATTGACCCGAGTTGTTGTGACCAGTACAAAGCATTACCCGTCTTGCACATCCACAAGAGTAATCGTAATTCTTTATGGTAATTTGCTTTTGTTGTTTAGTTGTTACTAGTTGTCAGCCACTGTACAAACTTGGTATAGATTTTGCGCTTGGTCCTGTTTTAATATGATCGACAATATCATTTGTATATCTGAGGGAGCATTTTTTTGTTAATTATTCAGAAATCTGTATAAAAGATGAACCATTGTACATGGCAATTTCGCACCATTTACTTGTGAATGGATCGATTTGAGTTATGTTTTATCCCTAACCGGTCAAATAGAAAAGTTTAGCTTGAATGAAAATATTATGACTTTGTACTGCAACAAGTGTTGATTTTGCAGGTTCGCTACCTATTTAAATAATACATTCACTTTAATCCCGTCGCATTTTTTATGTATAAATTATTTGTTTGATTTCATAATGATGAACAAGAAAAAGTTTTAAACTAGTTAAATAAAGATTGTAAATTAATGGATTATAACTAACATCAACCCATGATATAGGTTTTTGTGTTGATGGATATAAGGGTTTATTTGTATTGTATAATATTCGAGGCAAGTTCAAGCCATGTCAAGCTCGAGCTCGGCTTGACTTGATTACAGCCCTAGTATGTTATTCAACCCTTACTCTAAATCTTAGCTTGTCGAAGCTATAATGGTAAAGATTAAATGGGGCTTAGCAATTTTTGTGTTGCTACTATCGAACACCTTCCTTGACGTTTTACTTTAATATATAACCATGATTTCGGTCCTCTCAAGAACAATGTGCAAAACCATATGGGCTAGCTAAGATGGCCACCAAGGGTAACCTCGAGAAGGTTGTTGCAACATGCGAGAGGTCTCGGGTTCAAGCCTCTCCTTAGGGTTTCCTTTTGGTGCAAAATAGAAGTGGGGTGTTATCCATAAGATGAAGGTTGATAAGAACGGTCTTAATAGTTTCCTTTTTAATATTTATTTTAGTTTTCTTTTATTAAATGCTTAAGAAATTTGGCTTAGAAGAATCTAAACCAATGAAAACCCCCATGTCCTCCGATACCAAACTCACAAAAGACGAAGAATGTAAGTTGGTAGATAGTACCAAGTATCGAGGCATGATAGGTAGTTTATTATACCTAACGACAAGTAGACCCGATATCATGTTTAGTGTCTGCCTTTGTGCCCGCTTCCAAGAGGATCCTAAAACCTCTCACCTTGAAGCGGTTAAACGTATCTTTCCATACATTAAAGGCACTACGCATTTAGAATTATGGTATCTGTGGAAAACTAGAAGGGGGTTGAATACTTTTACCGCTTTTTAATTTAAGGTTTATGTATGTTTGTAAAACTTAGATTCGACTTTTTGTGAATTCAACGCTTGCAAAATATGAACAATATAAGTATATGAAATGATAAAGTAAAACAAGAGATAAGAGTAAGAACAATCAAACCACAATGCGAGGATTTACAGTGGTTCGGTAACGAAGCACCTCTTCGCCCTACTCCACTCCTCGAGCACCAAACTCGAGAGTTTTCTTCACTATGTCAACAAACTCCCTTATGGCGGAGAAAACCGTACCCAACGTTGCTTACACCGATTTACGACACAAAGCTAAATGTCGTGTTCTAATCTTAACTAGAACCAATCTAACACAACACAACTTCATGACTTGTTCACGACTTCACAACCTCACAACTTCTTCACAACTTCACACCTTCTTTACAACTTCATAACTTCACACCTTCTTCACAACTTCACAACTTCTTCACAACTTCAAAACTTCACTTCACCACACTACTTATAATACAACTATCTAACACTATTTGTTAAGATCACCATGATCTAACTATACTTACAAAGATCGTAAAGATCTAGCTACTACACACAACTTACAAGATATACAATTGATTTATAAATATGTGATATGGATGCAACAAGATTGCTATGCACACTAAGGTGTAATACTTCTTCACTTGATGATGGAAGTATTCTTCTCTTGCACTTGAGGGATTAAGCTTGAATCACTTGGAAACAGCTTTATGATTAAATGATCAAAGGATTTTAGAGAGGATATGTGGGTTGTTTTGAGTAGAAAGAATGAGTGCAAAAGGTGAGAAAAATGTTAGGGAATAGTCCAGTATTTATAGGACAAGCTGGAGGAGCGGAGTCTATGGCCGGTCCCCTTAAATAGGGGGCCAGTCCCTTTAAATAGGGTGCCAGCCCCCTTATAATTAAGGGGGCCGCCTATGTATTTAAGGGGACCGCCTATTTTTAGACGCTCCCCTTTTTGTATTATTCAGGGGAGGTGTTTACTGGACTTTTTCTAGCCATTTTAGGTTCGAAAATTTGTAATTCAAAATGTTTATTTTGAATAAAACATTTCTTTTAAAAGTAGAAAATGTTTTGTGATGTTTATAAAAATGTTTACAACATTTTATAAAAGTTTAAGGTTGAATAAAAATTTCCTTTGATCATAAAATGCATTAACCATTTATTTATTCATACCTTTAAGTGATATAAATGTTGAGATGAGAATTTACTCCTAATTACTTGTTTATGTTTAATTTTATGTTGAACGTTTTTATATTTTGTGATTATCAAAACGTAAAGATGTGAAAGATATTAATAATGTTTTTAGGAATTATATTTCTATCAACAATCTCCCCCTTTTTGATGATTACAAAATTTAAACTCATTAAATATAAAATTATTTTTTTTAAACAAGTATTTATTGAGTTTCATGCCATTTATCCCCCTTTTTGTAGAATCAAAAAGGCATCATCGAAGATTGCTAGTAAAATCGATGGAATAAGTGCTCCTCTTTAATGTATGCCCCCCCCCCTCGTTCGAGGGCACCAAGGATTCGAGCTATGATTTCTTGGCTACAAAATGGGTTAGAACAACACAAAAATTTCTAACATGTAGCAAGGAAGAAAAATATGGCATACCACCAACAATGATCATTTATTAAAATAGTGTGTGAAACATACTCATGCATACATAAGGAAAATAACATGCTAACATACATGAAATTAAAACTACAAAAAGTCATACAACTAGTAAACCTTCATAAGGCTTGCTTGCAAATTGGTGGATGATCAATTATTTTAGAGGCTAAACATAGAGTATGTTTAGTTTAGGGAGGATGGTAGAGGTGGTGTGATGATGATTGGTGGTTGTGAGAGCATATGTTCAATATATGAAAACATATATTAAAGTTCATCTCTTAACCCAAAGATGAGGGTTCGGTTGTGGATATAATAAAGGCATGAGTTACCATGTGCTTCAAGTAAATTCCAAGGAATAGGATGCTCAATGATAGGTGGTGAAGGTGATGGAGTATCAAATTGGACATCAAGTAGAGTATTTGGGGAAAGAGTGAGAGTGATGTTCATTGATGCATTTTCTTGAGTTAGAGGTGGTGGAGAAACCCTTGGAGGAGTAGATGTTGGTGGGTTCAAATAATCATTTGGTGAAAGTGATGTGGATGAGGCTGGTGATTTGGGTATGTAATCAATTGAAGATGAAGAAGTGTCTTTGGTTGATGGTGTTTTAGAGGGTGCATTAGGAGCACTAGGTGATGAAATTAGAAGTTTGGGTGATGGAGTTTTTGTGTCATCTTGGGTTAAATCCACAAACAATTGTTTTGGTGGGATGATGTTGATTTTTGGTCTCTTGGAGACTTGGGAAATGGATGCTCTAGTTGATGTCATGGATGTTGATAATGGTTGATGAATGATGAAGAAGATGGTGTATTGAAGATGATCATTTAGAGGGGATTTATGGGAAGGAAATGGTTTAAAAATGGAATGAGTTTGAACTAGTTTAAGTTATTCCAAATTGTGTTCTAGCATTCTGGGTAAATATAGCTGAGACTAGGTTAAAGAGGGTCAAAAAGCAAGGAAAATATTGTTTTACCCGTGAAAATCTATGGGCGGTCCCCTTAAAATTAAAGGGGCCGACCTTGATGAATTAAGGGGGCCGCCCACTATTGGTTCCATTTTTCATAAAAAAACGATTTTTCTCAGAATTTTTGTAAGGGTATTTTTGTTTTGGTGGTTTATTTGCAGAAAGCCCTATAGGGTTTTAAAAGCACATTTAATCATATAACATATAATAAATATATTAAATCATGAAACCAAAGTGGCATAACAAGTTGAATTAATAAAACAACCAAAGGTTTAAGTCATCATAGCAAACAAGTACCTAAAAGATAACTAACATATAAGTCTTTCTGAATATATCAGATGATCACCACACAAGTTGATATTAACATACACATAATTAAGTTAAAAACTGTCTTAAGCTACATTTAGCCATCTAGTTTACTCCACTCCTATGTCTTCATTTCTTCTTCTTGCTAAACACTCTTTTTAGTGCCTTTCCAAAGGACTTGAAACCTCCGCGCATCTCCTTATGCATTTTTTGCGTTTGGTTGAGCAAGTCGGTTTGACGTTCAAATAGAGTTTCATTGGTTCGTTCAGAAGTGGAAGGCATTTAGTAGTTTTGGTAATTGAGTGGATCAAGAGAGTTAAGATAGGTTGTAGGAGATGGAGTACTTACACGAGAAGTTTCAACATCATCATCATCATCATCATGTTGATGAGATGACGTACCATGATGATGAGAAGATGAAGATGGGACAGAATGGCGTGCCTTGCCATGATCACTTCGAGGTCGTCGAGTTTGTTTAAGAGCAAGAGGACGCATAACTCGATCAACAATGTCATAAATTCCATTGTCGAGATGAGGATATGCATCCATGATGTGTCGATAGAGACGAGTCAAGAACATGCCATATGGAAGATTTACCGTTGGATTAGCTCTAGCACATTCTATTCTTTTGACAAAGAAATAAGCAAGATTGTATTTTTCCTCGGCAACAACATAATACAACATGTGAGCAAGACAAGCGGGGAGATGGTCCCGATGTCCCCCGAGTCCGAACATATTCTCTCGAATGAGTTCTTCCCATTACTTCATGTCAGGGCTTAGTTCTTTAGTGAGGATTTGATTTGGAGTAAGAGTGATGGTTTGACTTTTAATGGTACGATCTACCATGACACGTTCCAATTCAAGAAGTCAAAGAATGTTGTCGGGAGTAGGAAGATCGGTGGAGTATGGTCCCTCGGTTTCTTGAGAATACTCAAGAGATGCAAGGTCCCACTCGTTGGTGAAAACGGCTTGACCGTTGTAAGGAATTTTGAGGATTTGACCAAATTAAGCAAGAGTGAGAGTTATGAATTCATGTTGAATCATAAAAGAGATGACAAGATAGCCATATTCATCGGTTTGAACCGTGACTTGACTATAGAAGTCTAGAATAAATCTCAAAACAATCGGTTCGTTGATTTTAAAGAGACAATCAAAGCGAATGTTTGTGAAGAGACGCTCGATGTTGTTGGAATTATAATAGGCTTGATCAACAACACGACCTTTGTAAATGTTGTGATTTTTAATGGATTTGTAGAATTTGGCAATGGTAGGGGAGATGCCAGGGATTTTGGATACTTTTGGGACGTAGGATTTAGTAAGGGATATATCAGTGGTAGTGACTCTTGGCATTTTGTCACCTAAACAATTTATCAACAACATAAAATGTTATACAAAAATATAATAAGGAAAATGGAATTAAGTTTTTTTTTTGAAAAATGACAAATGTGGGACAAGGATTACTTCGACACTAAAAATAACTCCTAAGAAGTGATCCATATGTTCCTTAATTTATTTTTGACTTAATCTCGGATGTCGAAAAATATATATTAGTTAGTTATATATTTCAACATTAAGACCATGAACCAAACACTCCCTTATTAATATGAAATTTGTTTAAGCTTGTCAAAAACTATATGTCAAGCATATATCATGTTAACAAGTATAAGTTTATTATTTTTAACTTGATAAAAGTTAAGTGGTGTTTGTTTTTATTCAAAAATCGTGTTTTAAAAGGTTAAACCAAACGCCCCTTTATTTTATACTAATCACAAAATATATCAACATATATATGAATTATATATCTTGATGACTTATACAAGCTATTTAAGTGTTTACACAAGTGACAAAACTATGGTGATGGTCATTTCGACTCTAAAAGTTGATCCTAAGAAACTAACCAAACACCCCTTTATTTTGATAACACATTTTTCTATTGATTCGAAAATTATACATTTAGGAATGTACATTTTGATGGACAAAGTAATGTTGTTTTATCATGTTTTTGGCATGAATCAACAATGTATAAACTTTGTTTTAAGATTAAAAAAAATATGTATTTATATTTATGAAAATTTCGAACCAAAAAAATTTTTGTGACTCAATTAGTGTTTTGATTCAATCCTATCAAGAATGTAGTGTTCCTATGACTACGGGTATCATTATAGTTATGGAAATCCTAGACCAAAATGAAAAGTATAAAAATGACGAAGAACACCCAATTTTGATTGAGAGCAAAATTGGATGAAATCAAATGAAAAGAGTGATGAAAAACTTACAATAGATGTTGTTGATCGATTAGTTAGTGATTACCCATTGCGAATTTTGGTTAATTGGATGATTTGAAGTTTGATTTTTGAAGGTTTTGGTGAAAATGGTTCGTTCACAGCAGGTGGAAGAGGAAAGAAGAAAAAAAATTGTGTTTGGCTATGTATTTTCGACTGAAAAGGCGCTGTTTGTTTTTCTAGTGGCCGGTCCCCTTATATAATTAAGGGGGCCGCCCAATTTACACGGCCGGTCCCCTTAATTTTAGGAGGCCGCCCTCTAAAAAAAATTCTTTGACTATTTCGGACGAGATAATCAAGATGTCAATTTGAGAGGTGATTAAGGGATGAGTTTTCTTGCAATGAAGAGGAATTAGTTTCTTTGAAAGGAAAATTAATTGATTTGATTTGAGATGAGAATGGATAGTGAAAATAATGAAATAGCAAGACGTAGTTGAGAATTTTAACAAGTTGATTTTGATAGACGTAGATGATGGTTGACATGGATCCGAGACGGTCGTTGGAGTCGAAGGGAGTTTGTTTCATCCATAGTGTGTCAATGATCTTCGCGCGACTAAACCTACTTCTATGTTAATTATTAACCACTAGCTTGTTCTTCTTCATCTATGTAATTTTGCTACGTGGTCATAGAAGATTTCCATTTTGTATGACTAAAATATACGCGAAAGAATAGTTTATAATGAACTAATCTCTTCAAAGCTAGAAAACCAACAAATGGTATTTCTAGAGACTACACTATTTTCTAAAAACTAATTATATTACATCAACATAGTAACACATAGACATTTACTTATAATCTATACTTTACGAATATGAAAATTGAAACGTACTTTAGTCTTTAGAATAATCTTCATTAATGTCTTCACAATGTAGACGATAAAGGCTCATGGGAACCTTATCATGAATTTCTTAATCTGATGACAAAGAGTGTATGTGGATGATTAACCTCGAAAGATAAGATGATTTAGCCATTTGGCCCCCATCGTTTCATGGGTTCGAAGTTATTGTTTCCGAACATGTTTTGCATTTGGTTTGAACAAATGCACGGTGAACATCTTCCACATTGAGAAAAGCTTGGTTGATGTGGATGATTCCACATTTTGTGACTAGTGTTAGAGTAATTTGGTCTACCTTGGCCTCTCCTAGGTTGAGGTGTTTTGGAACGAGGATGAGAATTTTCCTTTCTTCACGGAGGAGGTGTTTTAGACCTCATTGCAGGTTTACTAAATCCGACTCTGGGTTTTAAAGAAGGTTTGAAAAAACGTTTTACCTCATCATCACTTGCAATGGAAATTTTGGTATTATTTATAAGTATAAATTTTGGATTTGATTCTATCAATTTTTTTTTGACTCGACTTCTTGAGCTTTTACAAACTTTACTTGTTTGGTTTCGCTAGGTGATCCTTTGGTAAAATTAAAACCTAATCCAGATTTATCTCTGAAAGTCTTTTGAGAACTTATTATTTTCTTAAGTGAGTGACTATTATTATTAAATTGATTTATCCTCGATATTTCATTTCTAAGGTTCTCATTTTTTAGCTTAAGTTCTTGACATAATTTACATTCTTCAATTACTTCCTTACCTTTTTTCAACCTAAATAATTTATCTTTTAGTTCCACTACTTCATTTTCTAATTCTATTTTAGCTTGTTTTAGAGTTTTATTTTTAGCCATGACTTTTAGTCCTAATTTGCATAGTCTATTATATTTATTATCTAAGTCATCTTCGTCTAGTAATGATTGGTCATCACTAAAGTATTCGATTTCAGAAAGTACCTCATTTGAATCTTTAGCCATAAGACATTTTTCGTCCTTTGTTTTCTCCTCTTCATCATCGTTGCTATCACTCCAAGATCCTCCAACGAACAACTTTTATTTTTGATATTTTAATTATTTCGGACATTCTCCGATGAAATGATTTGGATCTCCGCACTTAAAGCATTTTCTTTCGCTTTTCCTATTTTTGTCATCTTTATTTCTTTGAGATGATTTTCTTTTTTTATATGGCTGTCTTACGAATCGTCCTTGTCTTTTGAAATTTTTTTTGAAGTTTCTTACGGCCATGGCGTATTCTTCATCTTCACTATCGAAGGTTGAACTATCTTCATTACTAGATTCCTTTCTAGCTTTTAAGGCAATGTATCTACTTTGTTCTCTTTTGCTTTTGACGGTTTCGGAGTCTTTCTTGATTACGTCTTCATAGACTTTTAAATTTCCAATAAGTTCGTCAAGTGAAAGAGTTGTTAGATTCTTTTATTCTTCAATTGCCGTGACTTTTGCGCGCCATTTAGGATGCAATGCCCTAAGAAATTTTCTAACACAATTCTTGCTAGAAAAACCTTCATCAAGTGCTTTTAGACTAGTAATAATAGTGTTAAATTTAGCAAAAGCATTATCTATTGATTCCTCTTCCGGAATCATGAATTGTTCATATTGTTGAACAAGAAGATCTATTTTATTTGCTTTGACTTGATTATTACCTTGATGAGTGATTAACAAAGTATCCCAAATTTCCTTTGCGGTTTGACACATAAAAATTCTTTCATATTCTTTACGTGGTAAAGCATTATATATTACCATTTTGGCTTCATTATTTTTAGCAAGTTTCTTTTTAAGATCATCATTTTGTTTATGAAAAGATACAATTTCATCCTTTTTAGTTTCGGGATTAAATTGAATGGGAGGAAAATCACCATCGGTAATAACATGCCAAAGATCTAGATCTTTTGACTTCACATAAGTTTCGAATCTATTTTTCCAATAAATAAATCCATCACTTTCAAATAGTGGTGGTCTTTGCATAGATTGCCCTTCTAAATATTTTTCCGATTCCATAGATCGATTCAAGTTTTAAAATACAATTTATTTTAAAAATCTTGTTTAACGTGGCTCTTGATACCAATTGTGGAAAACTAGAAGGGGGGTTGAATAGTTTTACCGCTTTTTAATTTAAGGTTTATGTATGTTTGTAAAACTTAGATTCGACCTTTTTGTGAATTCAATGCTTGCACAATATGAACAATATAAATATATGAAATGATAAAGTAAGACAAGAGATAAGAGTAAGAACAATCAAACCACAACGCGAGGATTTATAGTGGTTCGGTAACGAAGCACCTCTTCGCCCTACTCCACTCCCCGAGCACCAAACTCGAGAGTTTTCTTCACTATGTCAACAAACTCCCTTATGGCGGAGAAAACCGTACACAACGTTGCTTACACCGATTTACGACACAAAGCTAAATGTCGAGTTCTAATCTTAGCTAGAACCAATCTATCTAATCTTGCTAGAACCAATCTATCACAACACAAGCTTCACGACTTTGTTCACTCCTTCACAAACTTACAACTTCTTCACTAACATACACCTTCTTCACAACTTTTCAACTTCTTCTCAAATTCACACCTTCTTTACAAATTCACAATTCTTCTCACTTAAGACTACACTTCAACTACACACATCTTATATCACATCTATCTAACACTACTTGTTAATATTCAACACGATCTAACTTTTCTTACAATGATCGTCAAGATTAGCCTACTATCACACAACTTACAATGATATACAATTGATTTACAAATATGGATATGAATGTACAAGATTGTAGCACCCTAAGGTTGTAATATTCTTCACTTGGATGGAAGTAGTCTGTTACGTGCACTTGAGGAATCTGAGCTTGTTTCACTTGAGTAACAACGCTTTTTGATTAAATGATCAATATGAGTTAGGATGAGATGTGTGGGCTATTTTAGAAGAAAGAATATGAGTGAAAAGGTGAGGAAAAAATGTTGAGGAATTGTCCAGGTTTTTATAGGACAGCTGAGGAGCGGGGGGGTCTATGGCCGGTCAATAAATTAGGGGCAGACCCATTTTAATTATCGGGGGCCGCCATTTTCTGACGCTCCCTTTTTTGTCACTTAGTATTAATGGGAGGTGTTTACTGGGACTTTTTCTAGTCGTTTTAGGTTGAAAATTGAATATTCAAAATGTGTATTTTGCTAAAACATTTTCTTTTCAATGAGAAATATTTTGTGATGTTATTAAAAATGTTTACCATATTTAGAAAAGTTTAATGTTGAATAAAAATTTTCGTTTGATCTTAACAATGCATTAATGCATTTATTTTTCATACATTTAAGTGATGTAATGTTGAAATGAGAATTTACTCCTATATTACATTGTTTACGTTAAATTTTACGTTTGAAGTTTTTCTTATTTGTGATTATCAAAAGTAAAGATGTGAAAGTTATGAATAATGTTCTTTAGGAATTATATCTCTCATCAACAATCTCCCCCTTTTTTATGATTAAAAATTTACAACTCATTATAAAAAAAATAAAATGGTTAAAATTATTTTTTAAAAAGTATTTTAGTGGTTTCATGCATTTCCCCCCTTTTTGTTAGAATCAAAAAGGATCGTCGAGGATTTCTAGTAAAATTGACGGAATTAATGTCCCCCTTGGATTGGTGTTGTGCTCACCCATCCGTTCTAGGGAACCAAGGATTCGAGTTATGGGTTTCTTGGCTAACAATATGGGTTTGAGCAATAACAAATTTTTCTAACATGTAGCAAGGAAGAATTAATATGCTTACAACCAACAAATTGCATTCTTTCAGTATTAATTAAAATAGTGTGTGAAACACACTCATGCATACATAAGGAAAATAACATGCTAACATACATGAAATTAAAACTACAAAAAGTCCTATAACTAGTAAAGCTTCATAGGACTTGCTTGCAAAATGGTGGATGATCAATTATTTGAGAGACTAAACATAGAGTATGTTTAGTTTGGGGAGGATGGTGGAGGTGGTGTGATGATGATTGGTGGTTGTGAGAGCATATGTTTAATATATGAAAACATATATTGAAGTTCATCTCTTAACCTAAATATGAGGGTTCAGTTGTGGATACAACAAAGGCATGAGTTACCATGTGCTTCAAGTAAATTCCAAGGAATATGATGCTTAATGATAGGTGGTGAAGGTGATGGAGTATCAAATTGGACATCAAGTGGGGTAATTGGGGAAAGAGTGAGAGTGATGTCCATTGATGCCTTTTCTTGAGTATTTATAGCCAAATTTTGACATTGTAGCCCGGTTCCCTCTGGTACATTCCCTGTAAGGTACCGTCCAGTGTAAACACATGGAACCGACATTTATTATTCACCGGTTCCAGGCGGTTCCTTTTACAAGAAGAAACCGGCCAGTGTTTTCAAAGGGAACCAGCTATCTGACACTAAATACGAATTTTTTGCTAAAAAATCTTTTGTAATCTTTGAGAGATTTTTCAAGATTTAATGATGTAATGCATGAGGTAAAATTACTTTTGTTTTATATTACTTATGTAATATAAAATGTAACTAGAGAAATAAAATGTCAAAGACATTTCTATTTATTTGAAAAATAAAATTTATAGATATTTGTTAAAATGTAAAAACTTATTTGTAGAAAGTGTATAAGATACTTTTGAGAAAAAGTATCCATGCTAGTTAAATATGAAAGAGTATATTACTATAAATGTGTAATTTGGATTATGCAAAGTAAAAAATGATTTTCGAATGATGAGTACAATAAATATGCATGAGACGAATGAATATGATATGAGCGATAGATATGATGGATGATGTATGATTATTGAGTTAGAAAACTATTGGTTTAAAACATATAAACTTTATATTCTATTTCCAATGATTTTATGATTGTTATCGACAAAGCACGGATAGATCTTAAAATAAAATAAATATTTATACGGTTTATTTGTATTAACAAAGTGATTTTTCAAATGAGAGATGACATATATAACTCTAAGAACTATTAATGAAAAACGAGATGAAAGGTTAAGATCTCACCTCTTTATCTTAATTTTTAATGAAAGTCACATTATAAATTATAAATGATTTATCTTATAGTATAAATATAGATAAGAGGACATTTAAAATGTGAAATTAAATCTTTCAGTTGGACTATAAGCAGCTTTTCCACTAATTTTGGCGGGAAACAACTATTCAAATATTGGATCAATCATTCGAACATCAAACCATCAAATCAAGCATCGGTCAAATATTGAAACAAAAACAACAAGCAAAGGAGAAATCAAATAAGCATAACTAAGCTTTTGATAATGATTTAATAAACATAACAACTATGAAGTAAAAATACAATGTTCTTCCTAGCTGTATGGGACATGAAAACCTAAAAACATGACATAGTTCTACTTGACTAACTATTCTACTAAAAGCCTAAGGTCCTTGAGGCTTGTGATCACCATTTCATGGTTTTTGGTTGGAGAGGTGATTGACACGTTAAAGAATATGGTTGAGCATGAAGCGCATCTCGGACTTCACAAATGAGGGTTTGAGTGTGTTGACAATGAGGACAAGTACGTTCTTGTGGTTGAGGGATAGATGATGATGATCCTTCAATCCATAAGGATTGATCAAGGGGGACGAAGGTTTATGATGATGGAAGGATTAGTCGAAAGGGTGGTATAGTAGAAGTTTGGAAGGTGGTGATAGGATAGTATGAAGATGGTGGCATTTGAGAGATAGAGGTGGTGGTGTGAGATAAAAGTCAATTTCACACATTTTGTGCATTATGGAGAGCGGTTTTAATGTTATGGGACAAGTCTTGGAGTTGCCCAAGCTCTTCTAAGATTTTTCCCGAGTCATAAAAGGTTGGGTTTGAGCACATAATCTATTTCCTTTCCTAGATAGATTAGTCGGTAGAAAGAATGGCTCAAAGTTTATGAGAGTAGCATAAGGGAGTGTTTGGTTGTGGAGTTGATTGAGTGATGAATGAGGTGGTGGATTCAAGCTTCTTGGTGGCACATCTTCCAATGAGTATGGGTGTGGTGAGTTAGGTGGAGTAGAGAACACAAGTGCTCGAGGTGCTAAAGGTGAAGCCTCAATTGGTTTGGAAGGGAGTGTTTGGCTAACATTTGGTAGAGTAAGGGACAATGCAAGAGTAGTAGTCATTTGTTGTGGCAATGAGATTGTTTCCTCGGAGTGGTGATGACTCGTTGGATGATATGTCAATAATGTTGGTGTTAGTTAGCTTTCTTGGTGGGTTTTTGGTGGAGGAGGAAGCACTTGAAACCATTTTTAAGTGGTGGGTGAGGGTCGTTCTAGGGCTGATGTTCTCATGTTATTAGAGAAGTGAAGATGGTGATTGCAAGGTTAAACAAGCTCTCAACTTATAGGGATAATCCATGCAAAACAATAAATGCTTAAACCACTACCTTTTCTCTAAACTTAATAATTAGAGGTACTTCTAGGTGAAATAAGTCAAAATTAACTATCAGACATCCTTAATATTATAAATAAACTAATTATGATGTTGGATTTAAAAGTTAACTACCCCAAACGGCCAAATGCCTATTGTAGAACCGACATGCACGATTCCCTTTGCTGGATGGAACCGCCCTATGCTGCAGATGGAACCGGGATCTGCAGACTTAAAATTCAAAAATTCTAAAATGCGGCAAATGATCTCTAGTACTATTTTTCATCTAAAAGGGTGATCAAAATATGTTCCTAGATGTTGCAAGAGGTTTTTCAAGTACCCAACAACTAAAAACCTATAAATTCTACTTGAACCAAACACTCCTTAATCTAGATTGAGATTTTCGTCAAGAATTTCAAATACCATAGAAAATTACCATAAGCATAAATATCTTTGTCTACAAACCATCATTCAAATATGTAGGACATACAACAAGGAAAATAAAAAATATTCATATTCGAACACATTCTAAATTGTTTTACCAAACACACCATTAAGAAAGACATCACCGGTTTAGCACACACCTACTTCTTCTTCCCAAGGTTGGAGAGGAAATGACCAAAGAACTTGAACACCCCTTTTGTTTGCTTGAACTCCTCTGATGCTCCTCCAGGAATGGGTGGAAGTTGATCATAATACACAACCGGATCAAGGGTGTAGTTGTCAACCAGATCAATTTGTTCTTGGTTTGGAGTAGGAGATGGAGATGATGATGATCTGAAGGATGTTTGAGGGTAAGGTCTTTTTCCATCAATCATTATCCTCTTTGTCCGTCCCTCAGTAAGAGGAACCATGACATGATCCACAAGAAAGTATTCACTAGATATAGCAATCGGTTGGGTGGTGAGAACATGCCTATAGAGACGAGTGATAAGCATTTCATAGGGAAGCACCATCAAGTCACTTTTGACCACATTAGCCATCCTCTTGGCCATGTAAATGACATTTTCACTAAGAATGGTTTCCCATTTATTGAAGTCGAGCTTCATTTCAGAGAGAACCATTTGATAAGGGTCGGGAACAACGGATTTTCCTTTAATGGTGTGACGCTTGAAAGGAGACCTTTTATAGAAAATGGCATCCCTCACCATTTTGGGGTAATCTAAGGGGGTCAAATAGACAGGATTAGGGTCGATGTTCGGATTTTCCTTTAATGGTGTGACGCTTGAAAGGAGACCTTTTATAGAAAATGGCATCCCTCACCATTTTGGGGTAATCTAAGGGGGTCAAATAGACAGGATTAGGGTCGATGTAATTTGGAATGGATGCAATAGACCATTTGGAAGAGAACATGCATACCCCTTCGCATGGGATACGAAGAATTCGAGCAAATTCATTGAGACGGAGAGTAATCTCAAAGTTATTAATGATGAAGGTGATGGAAATAGTATCATCTGAGTTACGAATTATTTGAATGCTTTTGTAAAATTAAAGAACAAACACTGGACAAATTTGTTCGTTGATATCTAAAAGACAATCAAAATTGATTGCCGAGAAGATTCGGAGGATGTTGGAGTCATCTAGAAAGGAGGGGTCAATGACACGACCTTCATGAAAAAATCACCGTTCAAGGTTTTTATAAATGGCTTTTTCATCGGTGTTGAGGCCCAGGGTTTGGTGATATTTAGGAATGTAGATAGCGGTGTTTTAGTGGTCGACGTGAATGGATTTTGGTATTTTGAAACTAAAGAAAATTATTCCAATAAAACAAGTCAAACGAAGGTTTCCAGTTTTCATGTCTATCCTAATGTTTTATATTTATCGTATATGTCGAATAATCTTGTTATATCAAAAATCAAGTATGATGGTGTTTTTGATAGTGATCGAAAAATATGTTTACACACGTCCCTTTTGAAATTAAGTTTATGAGATTATGACTTGCTTTTACGGGTATTAACAATGTCTCAAAACATTAAGTGATCCTTCCACTTGTTCTTGATTTTTTGAAAATTTATTTGACATAGTGTTCTTATGAATGAAACGATTTTCTAACAAAAAATAAGATGCAATTCCTGACTAAGGAAGTCTTAGATAGATAATTACGTTAAATTCGTCGATTGGGGATGATTGATTTTAACAAGCCCTAATTTTTATAAGTAAACAAATCTAAGATTAAATCAAAGAGGAGGATAATGAATAATACTTACAATGTGATTGAATGCACTATTTAGATGACGATTTTACCAAGAAAAGATTATTGGTGAGGAGAGTTCGACAATGACGGTTTTGATAATGAAGAAAAAGTTTGAAACAGTGAAGTGATAGAAAAGGGGCTGACATATTTGTTCTAGCGCTTTAGTTAGTTTGCTACTTATTTATTTTTGGGTGTTTTAACGAGTGACATCGGCGACAATACAAAAAAAATAAAGAACACGCAATAATCACGAAGAGAAGAGAATAAAACACTACATGTATTTCATTTCAATGCTTAAAGCAATACAAAGGATTGAAAATACAACAAATATGTAAAACGCTAAATGTCACACCCCGTCATTGGCGGAAACACGGGAATGCGACACAGTGATACACATTGCACAAGATACAAGTTCATACCGTACATTATTAAAAAAGTTTACAATTTCGCAACCTTGAAAAAAGTCAAACAGTTGTCCTTCAACAAACTCCCAAATGTACTCATCTTTGGTCCCAATTACTCCTCATTTACCTTTGTTAACAACGCACCTGAAAATGATACTCGAAAACGTCAACAATAATGTTGGTGAGCTCGTAGGTTTGACCTTAAAACCAGTTGTTGTGCCAATCATTTAAACAGTGGACAATAGTGATATATGACAGTGAATATACACAACAAACCCATGACTTAGCATCCCCGCTAATCATGTGCGATGACCTAGCATCCCCGCTAGTCACCAAAACCAGCATATCCCAATGCTTTTGGAGCCGAAACCCCGATATGTCACTTACGCACTTAAAAGGACTACCAGTTTGAGCACTATATTAGGGTAGGGCCACAACCCTTGCCATGCCAAATACAATACATGCAAGTAAAATCACAACCCTTGCCATCCCAAACACAATACATGCAAGTAGAATCACATTACATATATTCACATAGCAGTCATAAGCACGCAAATTGTCCCAAAACAAAACCACGTTTCACACAGTTCAGAAAACAGTTCAAAACACATTTGAGTATCATTTTCTCCCAACGGAAAAACAGTAAAAAATGGGGCTACGAGAACTCACCTCAACAGATGAATATAACCGCACAGATAAAATCTACTCAACGGACCAAACAATCTCTACCATGCACCAACTAGCATCTACAACGCACAATGGTACCCGACCACGACCTAACATTAATTTTACCTTATTAACATTCGTACAAGGTTATCTTTTTGTATAAGCGTTCGTCTTTTACTCACACAAAATCCTCATTCTCTTCACAAAATCCTTATCCTTATTTCCAAACTTTCACCTTAATTAGAAAACCTTTATCCTCATTTCAAAACCTTTATCCAAAAACATGGTTGTGTGATAATTACGCAAAATGACTCAATGCACTTGGGCTAGTGCAACATCTACACAGAATACTCAAAACATATCCAATAATGAAAACGAAATAACTGACCAAACGGTCCAAGAGAATCTGACGAGAAATAAGTAGGAGTTCAAAGATCGAAAATAAACGAATAGATATTTTCGCAATGTTATAGAATATATATATATATATATAACTTACATTATATATAACAGGATTCCTAAAAGACACCTCATACACCAATAATGTCACGTCACCAAATTTCAATTCCACATAAGCATTCATAATGCCACGTCATCAACTTTTTAAATCCACCTTGGCATTCATATTGCCACCTAGGAATATTCAAGTCCACCTAGGAATTTTTTATGCAATTAAAAGACGGCCAAATTACACATGAAAAAATATGGTTAATAAGTGGCATATTGTGGGATTCGAACTAGGGTCTTGGCACCCAAAAGTTTATCATCTACCACTAGACCACAATGGTAGTTGTGTTTGGTTTCTAAAAACAAATACTATATGTAGTTGTTGAAGTTTTTAAAACACAAAATAGAAAAAGCATATGATTTACAAAAATAACGACTCCCGAGTAAATCAAATCAGTTGTTAATCCCAAAAAAATGCTTCATCACCAAATCAACCACAACCCTAATTTCATCAGAATCAGGTCGCCTCAAAATTAGGTTTGCGAATTCTGATCTTTCATCTTTTTTTCTATTTGATTTCAGTGTTTTCATAATTATTCATTTGTAGAACCAAAACCCCAAATCATGCAAAAAACTAAGCCGCCATCACCATCATCATCATCAGATAATTGCCAGTTGTTGCAGCTTAATTATCATTCAAAAAACCTAAACCTAAGTTATTGCAGATAATCGATGATTCCGATCCTTTCTCAGGTATGATAAAATTTAAAAATCTTTGTTAATCATTTTTCGGTAAATATATCAGGATATCAATCAAACATTATTCAATCTCGAAAGGATCTGACTGTCTATTCACACTACACAAAGATCCGACTTTATCATCAATGAAAATTTTTTACATTCTTCAGAATCATTAACATATGTTTTGCTCCTTTACAACTAATTCAGGTTGCATAAGTCATAAAGTTGTACATAAGAGCCTTACGAGTCATTACGCGGGCAACTGGAGCTTCTTTATTGACAGGTAAGAATGTATATTTTTCCCATGAATTCATCTTAGACACACATCTTAGTTTATACTTATTATAATCACTTAAAATTTATTAGCCTCCCTGATCATGCACCATTACATGGATGCAGATGTTACTTATTCTTACCAAGTCACTGATTTAAATGTAATCGTGCTAGATGAATGCAAGTTTCAAAATCGTATATGCAACACAAAGTCATGACCGAGGTAGTGGAAAATCACATGCCTTAGTGATTATTATTGATGAAATTAACACTCGAGCTGATCCAAACACTCAAGCGGATCCAAAGATGTTGATCCAAAGAGGTTATTCAAACTCTGAGAAGTATGGCGCTGAGGATTATCACACTTACAGTAACAACGACAAGGATGAGGATGAAGATGATGACGATGATGTAGAAGAGGAGTATGACTCAGATATGGATACTACAATTGTAAATGGAGCTTTATTGCATCTTCCTATATGTGGTTTATTTTTTATTATAGTGCAAATTTGTTAACAAATGTATTTATCTTTTGTTGACTCGGTTTGAGAACGAGGAAGATGTTTCTAGAAATGACAGTGATGTTGCGGGTAGTGATGTGGCCGGTGATGATGATGGTGACGATGATAATGAGGTTGATGAGAATGATGATGATGGGATGGATACAAAAATAGAAGACACCAATCATGCCGACATGGAGGAGCTTGACAAGGAGTACAATGATCTTTGCCACGAGGAGCAGTAAGATTTTCTGGTCTCTTTATCAAAAGTGTATCAGTGATGGTTGCTTATTTTTGTTCTTTCTTGTCAACTGTTGCATAGATCTTTTTAGAAACTTACGACATGACCAAGACGATGATCTTCTAAAAGGACAAGCAGTAAAAAATTAAAGGGTATGTGCTTTTGAATATTACTGCAGTCATATTCTCTATAATTTACTTATTTTTGGTTACTTATGTATTAATTCAATATCACCATCATGTAGGCTCTTTAGGACAAAACTCTTGAATTCAGATTCTTGCTGCAGAAGTCAATTTCAACCTCAAATAGACTTCCACAAGTTTTCGTTAGATCATAAATTATCATACCATTGTAACATATTTGTGTATTATGTTGTGACATCAAAGTATAACCATGACCAATGTTTGCAGGAGCCAATCATAAGCTCTTTTTTGCGAATCTGGTGAAGGAGTTAAAGAAGCATATTCAGACCTTAATGAGTTTACTGGACACGTAAGCGTTCTTGTATCTTTTTTCTTGCATTTCCCAAACGCAAATTTGAAAGAATTTTGAGGTGTAAACAACATACTACCAATCATAACCTTAAACAAGAGTTGGAAGCTTTAAACCAGTAAACGTGCCACTCTCTTTGATTCCGAATATATCCATATAAACCATATTATGACTTTGTTTTATTGAATCTGTAGTCAATTTATAATGAGGTATTATACACATTATTATATTCATTACATGATTGTATATTTATTGTATTACAGGTGTGAGTCACCAATTTGCATGATGCCACAGAGCATATTGGTGAAGTGTTACAATGTGTCAAGAAAGAGAACCTTTTAAGAGCATACAAGATACAATAATGGTAGGTCCTATTCTCTTGAAAACTTGTTCCATACTGTATAACCTGCTGTGAAAAAGGTTGACTATAAGATCTGGTGTTTGAAATTTGAGTCTATCTAAACTTTTATATCATTCGTTAATTGTCATCATTCTCCCCACATTACTTCTTATGTAATTGCAAATCGTTATATAACTATTTTTATTGTGTTTAATAGGGAAGATGATAATGACTTTCTGGTTGAGCTATGCAAATTATCAGGCAAACTTTTAAGGGGTAGGTTTTGCTATTTAACTTCCTATATTTTTAGGTTTTTTCAACTCACTATCTCTAAACCATTTAAAAGTCGATTCAGTATAATGAGCTAAAAACTATCCAATTTTCACTATCCCTAAACCATTTTAGATGAAAAACTTAGTATAGGTAATTGAAGCAGAGCTTATGATAGAAAATAAAAATGCTACAATGAGTATATGACTTTTATAGTGTACAGAGTATGGGTAATGGATCAAATAAGTAGCTTCAAGTACAAGTGGATCAGCCTAGCTTTGACCCTTAATCATTGTTTAGTCCAATTTAAACTAATATGGTAACAAAAACTTAATTGCTACGATGATAAAAAAGATTTCGTAATTAAGGTTGCTCTTGATGTTGCAAACGCACTTCAGGCTACATTCGAATTCTCTCTTGGAGCCAACGTATTAAGGTTGCTCTTGATGCTGCAAACACAGTTGCTTACCTTCACAACCCAGAAGCAAAGTTGGTATATCATGGTTTCTGAAACCTCCCAACAACTAATGGCACAATCTTTCTTCTGTCAACTAATGATAAAACCATTAAGTACTGGAAGGCAACCACTCCTTTTTCGTCTTAGTTTAAGTCTTTGTAATAGGTTTATATGTAGATATTTACTTGAGAGCACATTAACGACTTAGATCATAATTGAATTTGTAACAGGTTCAATGAAGATTGCTGTTAATATGCAACATATCAAAGAGGAAACTACCCGTAGGTACATGTTGGGCGACTGCATTCTTGATGACTTACATGAGACCACTTCATGTGAAGATTCATATGTTACACAGTTTCACCATTCAACACATACGACATTTAAATCGTTGATTCTTAGGTCCCAAGTGGTCAAAAGTAATGGTAACAACTTCAACTGACAACTATATTGTTTTCTCGGTATGTTTCCATTTATGATTTTGTTGCTTCATTTTTAAGCTCCTTAGCAAGTTTTACTCTAATTTACTACAGACATGGAAAATTAGGGTTCTTGGGTGTGGTTGGGCAATGGGTTAAAATTTGTTTCGGGTTTAAATTTGTTTCGGGTCAAAAACAGGCCAATATCAAATCAGGCCAAAACAAGGTGGTCGGTGTTGGTAAACTGCTAAATATTATAAGCATCCTCACGCTCATTTTTTATTTGTCTCTTGCAGCAGCCAAAGGTTATGAACATATCAAAACTTCAAAAGGTAAGACCAAAAGGGAAATGGTTTCATCACAACGACATTATCATGACAAGTGTGCGAAAGATAGATAAAGTTCGTGCAGAAAAAGCACAGACCCATGCTGTCTTGTGTGTGGCAGGGCTAGCCACGACATTGGATTCCATTACTACAGCCGAGATAGAATACTTGGGCGACTCAAGTATGATCAAATGAACAAAGCAAGAAAGATACAAGAGATTAAACATATTCAAAGTCTTTTAATGTTTTGTCATGTACAATTTTCAGTAAACTTAATACAAATTCTATACAGTTACTTCAAAAACCGTAAAATATACTGAGTAATTACATAAACACAAACAAATTGACAAACATTGCTACTATGCTTAAAAAAATCTTTGTATAATATACAATTTTTAAAAACCAATATTTAGAAAAACAAAAAAAATGTAAACGAAATATACAAGTCATGCCCGCCCATCGGGCGGGCTTAGCCACTAGTATATATATATACACACACACACACACACACACATATAGTAAAATATAATATTTTATTATTTTCGTCTCTTTATCGGGCTTAACGAGGTAAGTATAAAATCTTTATCATCTTTGTATGTCCATGTTCAATCGTTTACTCTTAATATTTAATATTTACAAAAATTACCCTTGTGTCCTTTAGTTGAGTTGACACAAAATAATTATTCCACATTATTCCAAAATTATTCCAACAAATGCCAAAAATTCATACTTTTAACGCACTTATCCAAACGTGACCAAAATCGTCCAATTTAAATCATTTTCTACTTCTATAACTATTATAATCCCATAGATTCATTCTTAGAAATCCGAACCATTTATTTTTCCCTTCTCGGGTCCGAAAGCCCAAAGTTAACCCATTAACTCTTATTAAGTCCAACTTGCCACTTTAAATCAAATTTGAGTCCAACAACATTTGTCAAGTCCTATGTGTCCATAAAAAAATAACCCATTTTACTTGTTATTGGGCCTTAGAGTCCATTAAGGTATTAAACCTAGCCCGATAACAAAACAAGGTTCATAACCTTTATGTAAGTCCAAAATCCATTATTCACATATTCAAGCCCAAACCAAAACCAAAGCCCAATACTAATAGTTATTTAAAAGTCCAATCGTAAGCCAAAACCCAATAAGCCACATCAAATGGGCCGAAGCCCAATAAGCCACAAGCCCGAACATAAGCCAAAATCAATATAAGCTAAAACCCAAATAAGCCGAAACCATAATAGGCTAAAAGCCCAAAAATATAAGCCGAACCTAATAAGCTATAAGCCCAATATATAAGCCGAACCAAATAAGCTATAAGCCTAAAATATAAGTCAAAACCCAATAAACCATAAGCTCAAAATACAAGCCAAACCCATAATAAGCTATAAGTTCAAAACAAGCCGAGACCGAAACAAGCCCAAACAAAATAAGCCACAACCAAATAAGCCGAGTACTAATGGGCCGAGCCTTTTTTTCCTCTTGGCGGACCAAAGCTAAAACGAGCCCAATCACAAATCGTTTGGGCCGAGCCCAAACCAAAACAAATCGAAACCAAATAAGCTAAATAAGCCATTACTAGCTTATTTTTAAGCAATCCTTTTAAAATAAGCCCTAAATAAGCCCTTGACTCAAATTAAAATTACCACCACAACCAAAATTTAAAAGTGACAATTTCTTGTTTCTTTCTTTTTGAACTCGACGAAAGCAAACACCCCATTTTATCATTCGTTTTGTTTTCAAATTTTGATTTTCACGACGATCAATTTGTACAACTAACATTAGAACACCACAATAAACACAAAAGTACAACTTAAATAAAATTTTGAATACTTACAATTTAGAGTTTTGAAAAGCGAAGCGAATGCGAAACCGACTACCCAAATGTAGTTTTCTATAACCCAAGACTACCAAATATCAAATATAAACCCTGTGTTCTTGATAAATCTTCAAAAATTTTGTGTTTCTTGTTCTTTGTGTGCTCGTCCGATTTAGAGAGAAAGAAAGAGAGATATTTTTTTATTGATTGGAACCTGCATTAAAGTGTATTTATTTAGAGTGAGACAAAACTTAAATGTACCATGAGTAAACCAACTAGCTAGAAAATAACCACCTTGTTCCCTCCCTTGTCCCTTACTCGTCCAAGTATCCAAGGTGTCCCGGGGTGTCTTGTTTTTGTGTCGGGTTTTCTAAAAACTTAAATCTTGCTAAATTAAAATGTTACTCGGGGTTAGTTAGTATTTTTATTGCGTTTAAAATCACTTTTCCATAAACCTAGGTTATTTACAAAACACTCTTTCAATTTAAATCTCTTCAAAAATTCATTTAAACGTTACCGGTCGCGTCAGGACCAATAACATCAATTTTTGTTTAAACTCAACCGAACATTTCCCATCATTTTTCAAAGTGTTTCATCCTTTAAAAATACCACTTGACACTTTTGACTTGCCCAAAGTTTTCGCTTTAACGACCGTTACAGTCTCTTACCGAATTTCATGAAAAACGCCCGTTTTCTGACAACTTCCAACTCACACCTCGACGATTTACGTTGTATCCAATGTTTCAGCAACTTATAAAATCTTTCATTAAATAAGTTTATTCAATCCACCCAAAACTTATAAAACACCTTTTTAAATTTACTGTCGTGTCGGTACGCGCTGCGTGATGATTTTTGCTAAACGCGAGATAACTTCCCAAAAAGCACTGGAAAACCACATAACCACTCCAAAATGAAAATATGAATCAAAAGTGATTCTCTTACGATACTTATGACTCTCCCAAAACCCGATTAAACCGTAACCGTTTCACGCAAAATAAGTCAACCGAAGTCAACTTTTCAGCTTTCCTTCGAGAAAACTGACAAAATCGAAAGACTCCGATATAAAATCATAATATTTTATAATACTTAACCCAGGAAAAGTTATTGTTTATCACAGTCTAACCCCCTTAAAGGAATTTCGCCCCCGAAATTCAACTCAAATCCCTGAGCACGACAACAATAGTCTCAAAACAACTCACAGGTTGCTCATCGCAACACACTTGGTTTTCTGCCAAAACAGTCCCTTCAAGCGGGGTTTCTCTTGATTCCCCTAAAGACCTAGCCTTAAGGTTTAGTCCTTATGTTTTCCTTAGGATCCAACCAGATCCATCTCACATAACGCGATAGTCTTTCCTACTATCTTATTAGTCTACTAGTCCTCTCTAGTCTTTTGGTTACTCAACCTTGGTCGGGCCTCCAGATATGATCCAGACCACGACGTCTCAACAAACTCTTACCACGTTTGACATCGTCAAAATCTAATAGCGGTTTTAACTAGCGTGATTGATACTACACGGGTATATGTCTCACGTAACACAACTTACATTTTACTCATTCAAAACAGTCTATGGTTCACTTACAAACCTCTACTCAGACTCTCCCAAGCAAACCCTACTTGGTTGAGTGTTCTAGGTTCCATTTTCATAGCAAGGCTATGACGTTATTCAAAATCTTACCATTCTTTAAAAATGAAGGTAGTTGGAATTCAAACTTATCCACTACAACTTCATCAAGTCTCCCGTGACCTCACGGTGTTCCACTTAACTACTTAACCTTCTATCGTATCAGTAAAGTCAAGCAAATTAAATATGTTTCAAGCTCACGAATAACACTTGGTAATCATGCTCGCAAGCACTGGGCATATCTATGTATCCAAGATAAAATACGAATACTACCATTCATTACTCTTTCAAATTTTTCGTACAAATCATCCTTTTACCATAATAACTATGACTTCCACAAGAGTCAACTACCGACTACCTGCTTAGATCCGACACTAACTGATGCTACTCAGTTTAGTGTTATATAAAACTCCAAACCAATCTCTACACATCTTACTACTCTCTACGATCCTTCTCCTGCTCTAAAGCAGTAACACGACCTCTCATCTCCTGAAGCTCACACTGTATAGCGGCCTGCTGCACTAACATTTCATGAATCAATCTATGGTCATCATACCTATCTCGTAACATATCTGTCAACCGGGTGTCAACACGTCCTGCCCATGCCTCCAATGCCAACACGGGCCTCCACAAAGCTCCAAACGTCATGGCAGTCCTCTCCTGCTCGTGCTCTAAACTCCTAAACCTGTACCTATGTGAGAAGATCTCGACTTTAACCACTCCTGACCTAGTGTACAACTCTCTTACATCCCTATCAATATCCGCAAACAGAGTAGGTGGCAGCGCATCTAAACGCTAAGTGTGATCATGTTGTATACTCCCATGAAGCTCTAACTGCACCCCTACCTCTATAAACTGGTCCTCATCTACCAAGATGGTGTCGGGTTGGCTAATGGTGAAGCTATGGGTGATGAGACTAATGGGGATGATCGTGAAATAGGCAAGAAACCAGACGACCACTCAGTAGATGGCGGTGTCTGAACAAGTGCAACTGGTGATGCATAAGCTGGAACATCAGTGTAAACTCTGTCATCCTCGGGATCTACCCATGTAACAAGGGTGGGCTATCTAAACGCGAATACCCTCTCTGCTCCCTGCTGCTCTGGCACAGACCTAGAGCTCTGACTACCTCGAATGTACTAGGTACCCGGTCCTCCCTCACTGCTAACTCGCGACGTCTCAACGCCCCATATCCAAGTCCTAAAGGCTCGCTCGCGGCTATCTCCACAACCGGAACCGCCTGCTACTGACCCTCAGGTAAAGCCTCATTCTCCTCTAAACCAAGTCCCTCGTCCTCTAAACTCTGACTCTCGTCTCCTAAACCATGATCCTCATCACCTAAACCATGACCCTCGTCATCTAACCATGATCCTCATCACCTAAACCCTGACTCTCTCTCGTCATCCGCATCCAAACTCTCATCCTCCTTATCCTCCTCAGTATCCTGCTCTTACAACTCATCCCCCTCACTATCAGTATCTAATATGAGCTTAGATGTACCCCGGTACCTCTTCCATACTGGAAGGGTCAGAGATGATGATGATGATGTCTCATAAGAGGATCTATACGTCTTACGGAAAGAAGATAGGGACAATGCAGCTGCCTTTGCTATGCGGGCTGACATGCCTGGTGATAGGGTCGGCTGAGGACACACGACTATACGTGCGGTCCTACGGTGGAACAAAACTCGGGTGGGTGTAGGGGTAGGTGAAACATGAGTAAGTGGATGATCTGGTGATAGTGGTGTGGTGGAATCCGATGAAGCTGATGAATGGGATGAATCAGTCCTAGTACCTATCGGCTTAAAAGCCTCAAACTCCTCACCCATAAGAGGTATTCTAGAACCTACTGACTGCAACTCCTCTACCTCTGAGGGAGCCTCCTCTGGGTCTGACTCAGTATCTGTATCAACTAGTTGTGCCTGCCTAACCGCTACATAGGGGTCATCAGGTAAAGGGACGGGCACTCAAGAGCTATGAGCTCCGTCAGCCTGGGTGTTAGTCTCTGAATCAACATAAGCTGGAGTAGACATGACCTGTGACAACACGGTAAAGGGTATAAGTATTTTTTTTACAAAATATCATTACTCAAATTACCAGCATCACAATGCCTTACATATATATAATCAACATAACATTTGAAATTAGGTGTTCATAACCGTATATACGTATATATATCCCTTATGTATATCAAATATACCCAAAAGGCACGAATGGCAAACAAGCACCATCATGGTTCTACACAGAATAAACATCTCAAAACATCTACTAAGGGCACACCCTTAATCAACATCGCTACCAATCAATATGCCTACTAAGGCTCTTAGGGCATTATGCAATACACAACATAACTACCCATTACGCATCCTCAACTAACGTCTCTACCCGTGACATATCTACCTAGGCTTTCAGGGCATCATGCAATATAATCAAGGCATCATGGCAAGCACTAGGCAATCAACAATACTCTAGATTCCAACACCCGCAAGTGTCCTCATATCACATCACTACATGAAAGTATGTATTACCCGATATGTGCACTCGAGGTCAACTCATTTTCAGGTAGTCTTACCATTCACACATCCCTCCCTTCCTCTAACATAGCGTAAGAAAAATACCCCCATCATTTCATGGCCCTTTGTAAATTAAGCATAGTTTGATAAGGCTATGCGTAATTTAGGAGGTACCATGAATTGCTCGTGCTACTTAACTTTTGCCATGTTCGAGGTTTTATGAAAACTCTAGTTTGGTTATAGTTGCGTTTTTACAAAATTTCCCTTTTATAAAAGCCAGCATTCTCTATAATCTTGGCTCTGATTACCAATATGTCACACCCCGTCAGTGGCGGAAACATGGGAATGCGACATAATGATACACATTGCACAAGATACAAGATCATACCGTACATTATTACAAAAGTTTATTTACAAAAGTTTACAATTTCGCAACCTTGGAAAAAGTCAACAGTTGTCCTTAAATAAACTCCCAAATGTACTCATCTTTGGTCCCAATTACTCCTCGTTTACCTTTGCTAACAACACACCTGAAAATGATACTCGAAAACGTCAACAATAATGTTGGTGAGCTCGTAGGTTTGACCTTAAACCCAGTTGTTATGCCAATCATTTAAACAATGGACAATAGTGCTATATGATAGTGAATATACGCAACAAACCCATGACTTAGTATCCCCGCTAATCATGTGCGATGACCTAGCATCCTCGCTAGTAACCAAAACCAACATATCCCAATGCTTTTGGAGCCGCGACTCCGATATGTCACTTATACACCTAAAGGGCCTACCAGCTGGAGCACTATATTAGGGCAGGACCACAACCCTTGCCATGCGAAACACAGTACATGCAAGTAAAATCGCAACCCTTTCCATGCCAATCACAGTACATGCAAGTAGAATCACATTACATATATTCACATAGCAGTCATAAGCACACAAATTGTCCCAAAAACAAAACCACGTTTCGCACAGTTCAGAAAACAGGTCAAAACACATTTGAGTATCATTTTCTCCCAACAGAAAACAGTAAAAAAATGGGGCTACAAGAACTCACCTCAACAGATGAATATAACCGCACAGATAACCTCTACTCAACGAACCAAACAATCTCTACAACGCACCAACCAGCCTCTACAACGCATAATGGTACCTGACCACGACCTAACATTAATTTTACCTTATTAACATTTGTACAAGGTTATCTTTTTGTATAAGCGTTCGTCTTTTACTCACACAAAATTCTCATTCTCTTCACAAAACCCTTATCCTTATTTCTAAACTTTCACCCTAATTACAAAACCTTTATCCTCATTTCAAAACCTTTATCCAAAAACATGGTTGTGTGGTAATTACGCAAAACGACTCAATGCACTTGGGCTAGTGCAACATCGACACAGAATACTCAAAACATATCCAATAACGAAAACGAAACAACTGACCAAACAGTCCAAGAGAATCTGACGAGAAATAAGTGGGAGTTCAAAGATCGAAAATAAACGAATAGATATTTCGCAATGTTAAAGAATATATGCATATATATTTATATATATATATATATATATATATATATATATATATATATATATATATATATAATAAAATATAATATTTTATTATTTTCGTCCCTTTATCGGGCTTAACGGGGTAAGTATAAATTTTTTATTATCTTTGTATGTCCATGTTCAATCGTTTACTCTTAATATTTAATATTTACAACAATTACCCTTTTGTCCTTTAGTCGAGTTGACACAAATAATTATTCCACATTATTCCAAAATTATTCCAACAAAATGCCAAAAATTCATACTTTGAACGCACTTATACCACTAGACCACAATGGTAGTTGTGTTTGGTTTCTAAAAAACAAATACTATATGTAGTTGTTGATTGTTGAAGTTTTTAAAAAACAAAATAGAAAAAGCATATGATTTACAAAAATAACGACTCCCGAGTTTATATCAGAGGATATCAATTTGAAAATCAAATCAGTTGTTAATCCCAAAAAAACGCTTCATCACCAAATCAACCACAACCCTAATTTCATCAGAATCAGGTCGCCTCAAAATCAGGTTTGTGAATTCTGATCTTTCATCTTTTTTTCTATTTGATTTCAGTGTTTTCATAATTATTCATTTATAGAACCAAAACCCCAAATCATGCAAAAAACTGAGCCGCCATCACCATCATCATCATCAGATAATTGCCAGTTGTTGCAGCTTAATTATCATTCAAAAAACCTAAACCTAAGTTATTGCAGATAATCGATGATTCCAGTCCTTTCTCAGGTATGATAAAATTTAAAAATCTTTGTTAATCATTTTTCGGTAAATATATCAGGATATCAATCAAACATTATTCAATCTCGAAAGGATCTGACTGTCTATTCACACTACACAAAGATCCGACTTTATCATCAATGAAAATTTTTCACATTCTTCTGAATCATTAACATATGTTTTGCTCCTTTTACAACTAATTCAGGTTGCATAAGGCCATAAAGTTTTTACATAAGTACCTTATACTTGTCATTACGCGTCAACTGGAGCTTCTTTATGTGACAGTAGAATGTATATTTGTTCCCATGAATTTCATCTAAGTACTCACATCTTATTTATACTTATTATAATCACATAAATTTATTAGCCTCCTATCATGCACCATACATGGATGCAATGTTACTATTCTTACCAAGTCGACTGATTAAATGTAGTCGTGCTAGATGAATGCAAGTTTCAAATCGTATATGCAACACAAAGTCATGACCGAGGTAGTGGAAAATCACATGCCTTAGTGATTATTATTGATGAAATTAACACTCGAGCTGATCCAAACACTCAAGCGGATCCAAAGATGTTGATCCAAAGAGGTTATTCAAACTCTGAGAAGTATGGCACTGAGGATTATCACACTTACAGTAACAACGACAAGATGAGGATGAAGATGATGACGATGATGTAGAAGAGGAGTATGACTCAGATATGGATACTACAATTGTAAATGGAGCTTTATTGCATCTTCCTATGTGTGGTTTATTTTTTATTACAGTGCAAATTTGTTAACAAATGTATTTATCTTTTGTTGACTCAGTTTGAGAACGAGGAGGATGTTTCTAGAAATGACAGTGATGTTACGGGTAGTGATGTGGCCGGTGATGATGATGGTGACGATGATAATGAGGTTGATGAGAATGATGATGATGGGATGGATACGAAAATAGAAGACACCAATCATGCCGACATGGAGGAGCTTGACAAGGAGTACAATGATCTTTGCCAACGAGGAGGCAGTAGATTTCTGTCTCTTAATCATATAGTGTAGTCTGTGATGAGGCTTATTTTTGTTCTTTCTTTTCAACTGTTGCATAGATCTTTTTAGAAACTTACGACATGACCAAGACGATGATCTTCTAAAAGGACAAGCAGTAAAAAATTAAAGGGTATGTGCTTTTGAATATTACTGCAGTCATATTCTCTATAATTTACTTATTTTTGGTTACTTATGTATTAATTCAATATCACCATCATGTAGGCTCTTTAGGACAAAACTCTTGAATGCAGATTCTTGCTGCAAATCAATTTCCACCTCAATAGACTTCCACAAGTTTCGTTAGTCATAAATTACATAACCATTGTAACATATTTGTGTATTATGTTGTGACATCAAAGTATAACCATGACCAATGTTTGCAGGAGCCAATCAGAAGCTCTTTTTTGCGAATCTGGTGAAGGAGTTAAAGAAGCATATTCAGACCTTAATGAGTTTACTGGACACGTAAGCGTTCTTGTATCTTTTTTCTTGCATTTCCCAAACGCAAATTTGAAAGAATTTTGAGGTGTAAACAACATACTACCAATCATAACCTTAAACAAAGTTGAAGCTGGTAACCATAACTGCCACTCTCTTTATTCCGATATACAATATAAACCATATTATGACTTTGTTTTATTGAATCTGTAGTCAATTTATAATGAGGTATTATACATGTTATTATATTCATTACATGATTGTCTATTTATTGTATTACAGGCGTGGGTCACCAATTTGCATGATGCCACAGAGCATATTGGTGAAGTGTTACAATGTGTCAAGAAAGAGAACCTTTTAAGAGCATACAAGATACAATAATGGTAGGTCCTATTCTCTTGAAAACTTGTTCCATACTGTATAACCTGCTGTGAAAAAGGTTGACTATAAGATCTGGTGTTTGAAATTTGAGTCTATCTAAACTTTTATATCATTCGTTAATTGTCATCATTCTCCCCACATTACTTCTTATGTAATTGCAAATCGTTATATAACTATTTTTATTGTGTTTAATAAGGAAGATGATAATGACTTTCTGGTTGAGCTATGCAAATTATCAGGCAAACTTTTAAGGGGTAGGTTTTGCTATTTAACTTCCTATATTTTTAGTTTTTCAACTCACTATCTCTAAACCATTTAAAAGTCGATTCTGTATAATGAGCAAAAAACTATCCAATTTTTCACTATCCCTAAACCATTTTAATGAAAATACTGTGTATAGTAATTGAAGCAACTTATAATAGAAATATAAAAATGGCTACAATATCATAGTATATTGACTTTTAATGTACTAGTAATGGTAAATGGATCAAATAAGTAGCTTCAAGTACAAGTGGATCAGCCTAGCTTTGACCCTTAATCATTGTTTAGTCCAATTTAAACTAATATGGTAACAAAAACTTAATTGCTACGATGATAAAAAAGATTTCGTAATTAAGGTTGCTCTTGATGTTGCAAACGGCAGCTCAGGCCCCCCTTACATTCGAATTCTCTCTTGGAGCCAACGTATTAAGGTTGCTCTTGATGCTGCAAACACAGTTGCTTACCTTCACAACCCAGAAGCAAAGTTGGTATATCATGGTTTCTGAAACCTCCCAACAACTAATGGCACAATCTTTCTTCTGTCAACTAATGATAAAACCATTAAGTACTGGAAGGCAACCACTCCTTTTTCGTCTTAGTTTAAGTCTTTGTAATAGTTGTATATTAGATATTTACTTGGGATGCAGAACGACTTAGATCATAATTGAATTGTAACTGTTTCAAGGCAGATTCTGTTAATACATCAATCAAGAGGAAACTACCCGAGTACATGGTGGGAGGGCGACAGCATTCTTTATACTTACTTGAACCACTTCAATGTGAGAGTCATTCATATGTTACACAGTTTTCACCATTCTACACAATCACGACATTTAGAATCGTTGAGTCTTAGTTCCCAAGTGTTTTCAACCAGTAATTGGTAGACAACTTCAACAAACTGACACTATATTGTGTTTCTCATCTATGTTTCCATTTATGAGTTTGTTCTTCATTTTTTAAGCTCCTTAACAAATTTTACTCGAAATTACTACCGACATGGAAAATTAGTGTTTCTTGTGTGTTTGGGCAATGTAAAATTTGGTTTCGGGTTTAAAATTTGTTTCGGACAAAAACAGCCAATTTCAAATCAGCCAAAACAAGGTGGTAGTGTTTTTGTAAACTGCAATATTAAACATCCACCACGCTCATTTTTATTTTTGTCTCTTGCAAGCAGCCAAGGTATGAACAAAATCAAAACTTTCAAAAGTAAGACCAAAAGGGAAATGTTTCAAACACACACACATTAACATGACAAGTTTGCAAAGATAGATAAAGTTCGTGCAGAAAAAGCACAGACCCATGCTGTCTTGTGTGTGGCAGGGCTAGCCACGACATTGGATTCCATTACTACAGCCGAGATAGAATACTTGGGCGACTCAAGTATGATCAAATGAACAAAGCAAGAAAGATAACAAAGTTAAACATATATTCAAATCTTTTAATGTTTGTCCAATTAACAATTTTCATAAACTTATATACAAATTCTATACAGTTACTTTCAAAACCGAAGAATAATACTGAGTAATACAGAAAACACAAACAAATTGACAAACATTGCTACTATGCTTAAAAAAAATCTTTGTATAATATACAATTTTTAAAAACCAATATTTAGAAAAACAAAAAAAATGTAAACGAAATATACAAGTCATGCCCGCCCATCGGGCGGGCTTAGCCACTAGTATATATATATACACACACACACACACAACACACATATATAAAATATAATATTTTATTATTTTCGTCTCTTTATCGGGCTTAACGGGGTAAGTATAAAATCTTTATCATCTTTGTATGTCCATGTTCAATCGTTTACTCTTAATATTTAATATTTACAACAATTACCCTTTTGTCCTTTAGTCGAGTTGACACAAATAATTATTCCACATTATTCCAAAATTATTCCAACAAAATGCCAAAAATTCATACTTTGAACGCACTTATCCAAACGTGACCAAAATCGTCCAATTTAAATCATTTTCTACTTCCGTAACTATTATAATCCCATAGATTCATTCTTAGAAATCCGAACCATTTATTTTTCCCTTCTCGGGTCCGAAAGCCCAAAGTTAACCCATTAACTCTTATTAAGTCCAACTTGACACTTTAAATCAAATTTGAGTCCAAAAATCCATTATTCACATATTCAAGCCCAAACCAAAACCAAAGCCCAGTACTAATAGTTATTTAAAAGTCCAATCGTAAGCCGAAACCCAATAAGCCACATCAAATAGGCCAAAGCCCAATAAGCTATAAGCCCGAACATAAGCCGAAATAAATATAAGCTAAAACCCAAATAAGCCGAAACCATAATAGGCTATAAGCCTAAAAATATAAGCCGAAACCAATAAGCTATATGCCCAATATATAAGCCGAACCAAATAAGCTATAAGCCCAAAATATAAGTTGAAACCTAATAAACCATAAGCTCAAAATACAAGCCAAAACCATATTAAGCTATAAGTTCAAAACAAGCCGAGACCGAAACAAGCCCAATGATGTGTCGTTGTGTGGTGTTTATTTTTAAGATTCAAGTTTTAAATTTATATTTTGCCGACTTAACAAAAAACAACACTTTAACGGGCAGTGTACCCGGTCGGCGGTAGATTCGTGGTAAGTAGGGTCGAACACTTGAAGCGAGGTTAAATCTCTCAATTTATTTATATTTTGGTTTATCTAATCTATATTAATTCTAATCTATTCTAAACC
>BQNB010011524.1:0-40591 GCA_026074375.1 Tanacetum coccineum
TCTTTTTTGGTACCTTTGGTCACATAAATATGTGAATGTGTGGCCGTTCCATTTTGCCCATGTGTGACCAAATCCACTTTTTATACTAGTGATATGAGCAAGGCAAGCTGGGAGATGGTCCCGGTGTCCTCCTAGTCCGAACACATTTTCATAAATGAGTTTGTTCCATCTTTTCAAGTCTTGTCTAAGCTCTTTGGTCAAAACTTGATTTGGAGAAAGAATGACGTTTTTGTGTTTGATTTTGCGGTTAGAGTCAATACGTTGAAATTGAAGAAATTGATGAATTTCTTCAGGAGTAGGAAGGTCGATATGATATGGTCTTTCAGTGTCTTGGGAGTATGCAAGAGCACCAAGATACCATTCGTTTGTGAATACGGCTTGACTAGTAAATGGGATTCTGAGGATTTGACCTAATTGTTGGAGAGAGAGAAAGAGAGTGATAAATTCGTTTTGAATCATGAAGGAGATAAGAATGACGTCGGAGTCATCTCTTTAAAGAGTGACTTAACTATAAAAGTATAAAATGAAACGAGGGACAATTGGCTCATTGATTTCTTAGAGACAATTGAGACAAATGTTAGAAAAACAACGATCGATGTGATCAGATATGTAGTAAAGTTGATCAACAAATCTACCCATATGAATACATCGATCTTTGATAGGTTTGTAGAAGCGTGCGATAGAAGAAGAGATACCGGGTGTTTGTTGGTTCCAATTAAATGGATCTTTTGTTCTGCTTATATAAATCTAAACAACTAGATTAGAAACCTTATGGTGTATATATAAATACTATGCGGAATTAATCTTTATATACTCAGAAGAAACAAGCAAACAATGAACACATAACTTTCACTATATTGAATAAATCACAAAACAACTATATGTTTTGCCTAATAACTAATCGTGTTCTTCTTCTATTCTTTGAATATTGATCTATGAAAAGCATGTCTCTAACTATGTCGTAAGGGTTCCTTTTATACACCAAGGAAAAACCCTAATAGGCTTACAAAATGCGTTAGAAGATAATACATATCTTTTCCTATAATATCTCATGCATATCTCTTAAACGGTACTAACTATTTTATACTAACGGTACTAACTATCTGAGTAGTACTTAACATTTTGTACTGTCAGTACTAACTATTACTAGCGGTACTAACTATTACAACTAGCAGTACTAAGTTCTTCAGCAACATTATTTTGTAAAAGCTCTTTAATTCCTAACAATCCTCCCCTAAACTTATGATTTACCTTCAAATCTTATGTTTCTTGAATTAAAGCTCTTTGATTTTGAGAGGATTCTTTCAAACACTTTAGCTTCCTTTCTTGTTAGCTTTCAAACATTCTTCATAACTAACTCTGTTCTACAATCTAAGATTTGATAAACTTTATAAGCTTAATTGCCATATTACTATCTTCTTCTGCTTCAATCTCCAGGTTGATCATCTTTTCCAAGATAGTCTTCGTTAGTGGATACTTCTTTTCTACTAACATGTTAATCTGTATTGATGTACCATCTAAGAATAAAGAGTGAACACCACTGTATTCATGTAATTTCCATCTCAGCAACTCCCAATATTGTTGATTCAACCATATGTCATCTTCTTCATTTGGATCAAATATCATTCTCAGATCTCCCCATAGATCTAAATCATGACCCTCAAGTGGATGATTTTTAAATCTTCCTTGAACCAAGCTATAAAGTTGACTTAAATCTTGTCTGTCAAGTCTTCTTAACAATGCTTGAAAATCTCCATGAAAAATTGAACTTCCATCTTTTCTTGTAATCTTGCAGACTTCTGAATCTTTTGCATCTGTCATTCCCAGCAAAATATATTCCCAATTTACAATATTATGTTTGTCGCAAAACTCCAAACTTGTCATTTTGATGAATGAAAAGTTGATTAACAATCTGGAATTTTGTGAGAAGTGTAAAAGAGTTTATATTCACTGACTGTAAAAGATTTGAGCTTATAATAAAAAATTATAAGATAGGTTGTTGGCAGAAATATCTCAACGACTCTTTTGTTATAGCTCAAACAGACTACGGTCACTTTAGCTAGGTAGTAGTACTTTATTTTCAAAGTTTCGATATTTAAAAAGGTACCGTTTCTAGCCATTTTTCGCAAAATGTAAAAATACCATTAGACATGAAAAATAAAAACGAATGCAATAAAAATATTTCTACGAAAATTTGAACATATAAACGTCGATACGTAACGTAGGGTTCTCCAGTTCTTCATAAACGGTACTCAAATTGCAAACGTAAATCCAAATCTCTTCCTGGTAAATTGTGAGTTCATAAACCAACATAAAAAACAAGAATTATATTTAATACTCGAGAATAAAATAACGATCTCAAATTGATGGATTGTCACAATTTTCCAAAATGATGACTTTATCAAACAATTTGGTATACAAATCCATCAATGCTATAAGTTTCAGACTGTCCTTTCCACTTTCAAGTGTATAACCTTTTGAGAGAGGTGGATCATTGGACTTATAGTTTTTGGCAAACTACCAACCATAAACGGATTTGATGTTTCTTTACCAGTTGCCGTTTGCCCTGGAATAGTCAATGCTTCATTGCAAAAATATGGTGCATTGATAACCATATAGTTTTTAGCAAACTATCAGCTCTCAACAGATTTGTTTAGTCTTTACCAAGAACTGTTTGATCCTGAACTAACCAACTCTTAACCATGAAGTAAGGTGAGTTGAGAACCCTATAATTTTTGGTAAATTGTCAACCATGAACGGATTTAAAAAGTCTTTCACACAAACCGTTTGCTTATGGACTAGCCAATTCTTATGCCTGTTAAGCATGGTGAATTGATGACCATTTGTTGTGTGGTTGTAAAACCAACACTAAAAGACCATCCATTCTATCATCAAAGTTCTTAGCAAAATCCTCCCCTCAAATATAACTATAATTCCTTTTAGAACCTGCAAATGTTAGTCTAAAACATAGATAATGCAATAACAATACTAACATAGCAACATCAAGTATAATTAGCAGAACTAAATATACTTGACACAAGAGAATTAATTTCTCTTGGGAACCCAAGCCATAATTGACTTGTTTCAACCTGTTGGATCAACATAGTTACATTGCTTACAAACACAAGATCCAGTATTCTTGTAGACATGATTTATCATCTTTACCTTAGGTCTCCATGCCCAGTATGCTGTAGGTTTAACAACATTAATCCCTTGTTTCCCAACAGTACTTGTCATTTTTATTCCTTTAACAATATTAACAGAACTTACCTTAGCAGTATTAACTTTGTTATTCAAATTTCTGTTTTTAAGTACTGTTTGTTGGTAAAAAGGTCTTCTTAATGATGAATGTGCCTTTTGAAAAACATTTGTTCTTGGTTTGGCAACATTTACAAAGGGTTTGTGTACAACAGTATTAAATGGCCTAGCAGCACTAAATGGTACAAGGCCAGACTTGGTTAAAACTGCTGTTGGAGCAAAATTCCTTCTAGAATTAGAAATTTTTTGTTGATTAACCCTCATTGCATTAGTCCAAATTGGTCTAACTTCCTTTTGACCAGTCCCCTTTTTCACATTGTTCAAAACAGGTTTTTGTACCATCTTTTTATCATGAAAATCACAGTCTTTAATTAGATGGTTAAAACTCCCACACACAAAACAAGCTTTTGGTGTAAACTGAAATCCAGCTCCCAATATTTTAGGCTTTGAGGTATTCCAGCTTGTATTGTTGTTCCTAGGGTTTTGACAAACTTTCCTAGGTTGATCAGCTTGCTTGGGTTTTTGAACATTAATAGATTCTAACACCACAGTCTCATCTTCATCACTATCAGAAACCCAATCTTCAATTATTGGAGCATCTGAAGTTTTCTTAGCTTCCTTAGAGACATTTTCACTAGCACCCTTATTTACCTTAACACCATATCCTTCAAATTCAGGTTCTTTAAATTTCTCAAGTCCTGAGTTTGATAAATCAATACTAGGAGGTGCAAACAAGCCTGTGAGTGGAGGGGGAACAACATTATATCCTAGACCCTTCTTATTGTTACCAGATATTTGATTTTCATCAATTGTCCTGACTTTTTAGAGGCATTTTCAAATTATTCAATGTTAAATGCGTTTCTCTTTTTCTATCTTAAGTCTTTCTACTGTTTCTTAAGACCATTAATATTTGATTCATTAATGATGCATCTTTTAAGAAAACAATATGATCATAAGCATCCTTTCATTTTTCTTTTAAAAGACCAGTTTTTCTTTTACATGAAGCTAAAAAACCCCTTTTTATAGTTTATTTACATCAGATTCAAGGACTTTAGTAAAGCTCTATTCTCAACTTATCATATTTAGACTTAAGATCTTCAAAATTTTTAAGACAAGTTTTAGAGCAAGTTTTATTATTTTGTACCATTAGAATCAAAGAAGCATAAGTGGGCACAAAAAAAGTTATGGTAGGATGCCTCATACTTGTGACTTGTAAACTCCAATCAAATCCAGTACCATCTATAGCTATCATAGCTTTGGAAGAAGATTCTTCCACATTCACTGTTCTCCTTGAGCTGTCTTGACTTCTGCTCCTGTTCTCTTGACTCTTAGGATTTCTGCACTCTTTAGCAAAATGTCCCAACTTATGATAATTGAAACATTCCACCTTTTTTCTTGTCATAACCAACAGTATCACTTCATTGATGACAATTCTTTTTACAGTTCTTTGATAAAAACTTTATTGCTTTCATGTTAGCAATTTGCCAATCACTGACACCTTTTAAATCTATTTCATCAATATCATCTTTATGGATTTGATCTAGGTCTTCATGAACAACTTGAGACCCATTGGGTTGAGTGGCCAGATAAGCATATACTGTGGCATCACTGAGGCAAGCAGTACTATTATTAGTGCTAGCAGTACTAATAGGAGTGCTACCAGTACTAACATGAACATCAGCAGTATTAACATCATTTGTACTACAATGACCTGAGACTAAGGCCAAATTCTGAGAGCCTGAGTTTGAGCTAGAGGTTACACCTTTTTTGACTTCTGGTTCAACAATCTTAAAATTGTTGTAAAGGTCATCAAAACTTATTGAGCCCAGACATGATTTGTTCCTCCAGACCATAAAATGCATACCCCATTCACTAGGAAGACTTCATAAAATTTAAGGTTAAGTTCTTATGGAGTGATGATTTCACCTAAGATAGTTAACTGGCTCACAATTTTCTGAAGCCTGTTAAAGATATAGTCAAGTGACTCTGAGTTAGAAGCACTGAAGGTTTCATACTTCTGCTTTAAGAGTGTCTTTTGAGTCTTCTTGGTGGCTTCATTACCACCAAATCTTGCTTCTATGGCTTCGAATAAAGACTTGGCATCCTTGTGTTTATTGAAAGTAAGTAGATGCTCACTTAGAAGTGTCATCATCAGAATCCTTCGGGCTTTAAGATCATTCTTCTTTATGATCTTCTCTTCATCAGTAACAGCACCAGGTATTGTTGTAGTAGATGTACCATCTTGGTTTGCAGTGGTTCGAGCTACTGGCTTAAACGATTTACCTTCCTCTATGATCTCCCAGAGAGTATAGTCTTGAAGTTAAATGCATGGCTCTATCCTGAGTCTCCATGTATCATATTCACCTTGCTTGAGAAGTGGTAGTTTTGCAAGAGAATTGTATTGGGTACTTTCTAGATCCATGATTTTTGATCCAGGGAATTTACAGAGAGATGGATCTAGTTTGTTTCTTCTAAATCAAGGTTTCAGAACACCCGCTATGATACCACTTGTTTGTTCCACTTTAATGGATCTTTTGTTCTACTTAGATAAATCTAAACAACTAGATTAGAAAGCTTGTGGTGTATATATAAAGACTATGCGGAATTAATCTTTATATACCCAGAAGAAACAATCAAACAATGAACACAGAACTTTCACTATATTGAATAAATCACAAAACAACTATATGTTTTGCCTAATAACTAATCGTGTTCTTCTTCTATTCTCTGAATATTGATCTATGAAAGCATATCTCTAACTATGCCGTAAGGGTTCCTTTTATACACCAAGGAAAAACCCTAATAGGCTTACAAAACGCGTTAGAAGATAATGCATATCTTTTCCTATAATATCTCATGCATATCTCTTAAACGGTACTAACTATTTTATACTAACGGTACTAACTAACTGATCAGTACTTAACATTTTGTACTGTCAGTACTAACTATTACTAGCGGTACTAAGTCTTCAACTAACAGTACTAAGTTCTTCAGCAGCATTATTTTGTAGAAGCTCTTTAATTCCCAACAAGTAATCATCATGGCACAACAACAACATGCAGCTGATGTTCATCCAGACTAACTGTGCCCTCCAAACAAAAGATATGATCTTATGGATGCTAACAAGAAAGTTGATCTCGAGCATGTGCAATGCCCACTGGAAAGCAAAATTCTGACGAATATCATCAATAATCATCCATTATGATTCCGCATTGCAGCTTCTTCATCCATACCATGGATTTATATGGCACAGTTCTGGCATACTTTGAAGGAAGACAGATCAAAGTATAGGCTCAAGTTTATGCTTGACAAGAAAGAACTTACTCTTACACTGGATGACTTCAGAACAATCTTTCATCTTCCACAAGCAACTGACAACAATCATAATTCAATCTTGCCACCACCATCATTTTCTGACATGGTTCCATTCTACAAACAAGTATTGGGATTTACAATGGAGCTGAAGACATCATCAAGTTTCAAGACAACTCGTCTTCTGCAGCCATGGCAAACGTTATGCAAGATATTCTCCAAATGCTTGACAACATGTGTCACTGGATGGGATCAACCGCCATTGCAGATAATGTAAATGATGAATTGCTTTATCAAAAACATTCATGCAGATTATGCAGAGTTACTATGGGAAGGACTTTACTATTCGCTTCATTATCCAACATCTTTGATTCCATATCCAAGATTTACAAAGATCATTGTCAGTCATTACATGACTATCTTTCCTGACATCTCAAGACGTGCTCGAGACAAGTATCGCAACTTGTAAGATGATGATATCATGAAGAATATTTTTAATTTAAGAAAACACAAAGAAAAAGTTGGAATGCAGATACCAGCTTAGATGATCACTAAAGAAATGAAGCACACGGAACATTATCGGATGTATGCGGAGGTGTTTAGGATAGATGTTCCTCTGACTCAGTCACAGCCGACTGAGTCTACCCAAGGATTGCATAGGACACCTAGCGCCCCTAGGTCACCTAACCCTAATAAGGAAGCAGCAGAGTCAAGTGCTCCAAGACGATCAACTATGATTCATCTTCGTATCCCTAAAAGGAGATCCACACGTCTTACACCACCAGCTCCAGTGCCTAATGTTAACAAAGCAGATGAGATGATTTTACAAGATACATTACAAGTTAGTCTTGCTGAGCATAAAAGTCGTGGGGAGCAGGAAGGAAGAGAAAATGTGGCACTGGTTGATGAGCACTTGGCATCTAAAGAAATTGAAAAGATGGTGGATGGACAAGAGAATGTTGTTGATGATAGTTCAATCCATAGGAATGATGAATCAAATATTCTCGGCACTAGGATAGAGCCCAGTAGTAATAAGAAAAGTCCAGAGGTGGATATTACTAAAGATAAGGAGGTGGATATTACTAAAGATAAGGAGGTGGAGATTACTAAAGATAAGAAGGTGGAGATTACTAAAGATAAGGAGGTGGAGATTACTAAGGAGACTCCAATGGTGGATATTACTAACATTGTTATACCAGTAAATGTAAATGATGAAGATGAAGAAATAACTGATGAGGTGGATTTTCACAAATTCCCACACCAACTAGATCACCTAGGAATCTCTCTACTCTCGTATCTTCGGATACTGAGAAACTCCAGGAATTGACGGTTGCTCATCCTACACCATCATCAGGTTCATTTGCACCAAACTTAACAAAAACCAATCGTCTTCTATCATTAATCAAGGCAAAACCCAATCGATTCAAAAGATACAAGAGTTTCTTTCATGAATTAACAGGGACGATAGTTACTTAATTTGCACATCTCAAGAAAATGGTTCATGCACCGGACATAAAATAAAAATCAAGTGAAACTCAACTTCTGATAATCCTTCCATGATGTCATGTTGTAAACTACCCTCGTGTGAAAGAGAAAGTAACGAGCAAGTTAAGAAGGAAGTTATTCTTGAGCAAGTTCGAGACAAAGTTCCCGTTATCTTGCGAAGGTTGATTCTGAAAGGAAAACAACTAAAGAAGAACGAAAAGATTAATCTCTAAAGCTATGAATGCAAGAACGTAGGCGTATCAGGGCCCAGATACCAACACAGATTCAAAATGCAATTGACAATTGCTAATCCCGTTTATTTAGTTGATGCATCTGTACGCAATTATATGTCGGACATATTTCTTCATGTCATCCGGCACAGTTCAATCATCCACTGTTCCAGACAACAACATCATTGTTACCATGCAATGAAGGCTATCCTCGGTATAACACCAAGACATAGCAATCTGGTTAGGGCTCCCAGATGAAGTTTGAGAAGACTCAGGTACCACAAACAGCTTGTAGTATATTCTGCCAGTTACGCAAAAAAGATCAGGGACGATCCTCATGATGAAGCTCATCTGAGGGGAGAAATAGTTCAAAAAGAGGGCAGAAAGACTTCAGAAGTATGAAGCAAAAGTACAGGATTAGTCCAAACTGACTGGACAAGTTAGATGAATAGGAATCAGTCCTCTACTCGGTAACAAGCAACAAGATGTATGAATTTGAATTCTGGACTGATGCTTCTGCTTTCAGAGGATGATGAATCCAACTAAGCAAGTAACACAAGACAATCATGGAAAAGATACTTTGACAATTGATGAAGCTAAGTTGAAGAAGAAGGCGATGAATGCTAAGACAAGATAGACTACAGGAATGAACCAATCAGATCACATTGATCAGATGAAGAATTTCTTGCAAAGTGACATTGTTTGGGAAAGCAGAAAGGAAATTCTTGTCTCTCCGCATCCACGAAAGATCACACCATTAGTTTCAAATGCTGTCAAGGGATTCCTGAATCTCCCGCACTATCTGTCTGACATCAAGACTTTTGTATTGAAGAAAGCAAATTCCAGGTCCTGAGAAGATCGTTATTTGTCACTCATAAATTCCAGCACTTGTCTTCATGATGAATGATATTGAAGAACGGACTTCCAGAGTTGAGGTGAATAAGTATATAAAGCAGTTTTAATCCTTATGCAAGATATGGTGTTGAAAACTGGAAGAATCCTCATGCGAAGATCTTCTACATAAGGAGACAGAAAGAACCTGAAGACCGAAGGAAGAGATCTATTCAAACTCTAAGATCGTTCAAGTCATCAAGACATACTGGGAATTGGTCCATGAACATAAATTATCACAGAGATTGTGCAAGAAGAGCTTAATGGAGTGCATAGTGTCATTAACCGAGCCAGATTACGGAACCTCAATAAGAATGACATTGAAGACATGTATCTGCTGATCGTGAATAACAGGTACCTGAGATATGCCAACTACAGGATTCTATTGTCCTCTATCATGTATCATCAAATAGATTAGTGATATAGGAAAGAGAGCACGATTTTCACTTGGATCGAAAGCTCTCACAAAGATTAATCTCACTGCACCAACAATTACATTCCTAGGAATTGAAGATACGATGTTTTTCTATCTCTAATCACGTACATTGAATCATATACACTAATAGCAAGAAAGAGAAAAGGGGTATGAGAAACTCATAGATACATAAGTTTTTTAGTGATGCAACACTGAGAAGAACGCTTGAAGGACTAAAGAGTTATTATAATGATGTCAAGTATGGCTATGTGCAAAAAGAACTCACAATAGATAAGATGATTAACATAATAGGTTTGAAGAAGAGATTTGAAAGTTCGATTGAATTATCGAGATCAAATTGAGAAGATGGGAATGTACGTGAATGGAATACCACTTAGACTAAGGAGGGAACGCCTAGAATATCGACCCTTAGGTGGAGAAAATTGATAGGTTTATGAAAAGTGTCGATTATTGTGTTTTTTTTAATTAAATTTTGTTATTAGCCTTTATTTTGTTTAGTTTTTCATATAGCTTGTAATAAGGTTTATTATGCTTTAAGTAAGAAATAGTATAATAACCAAAGTCTAGGGACTAGTATTGACAAGTTAGAAAAATAAGGAAGGGAAGCCTCCCTCCCATTGCCTATAAATAGCCCTCTAATCTTCATTAGAGGGTGATGCTCATGTACGTTAACTCTCATTTTCCTCCATAATAAGATTTGAATTTTCCCCTTACATGCCCTCGATTCTCTCTAATCTGACATGTTGATATGATTGATTCAAGATTCATGTTACCTATCACACATCTTTACACAAAACTAAAACATACATTGCTAACTAAAATCAAGATAGACGTCAATGTTTGAAACCGATATATATATTTATATCATTATCCAAAATCAAAATACACATGTCGCTCTCCCAGTCTCATTTAATAATGCCCTACCAGTTGCGAAAAAAAGATATTCTGGAGTACCTGCGACTCCATCAAACGCATTACAGAGCGAACATATAAAACCACATATTCAAATAAGCACATATTTGTCTATTAGTTATTTCAAAATGACACTTATGCTTTTTATCTAGCTTACATCGCTCACAATAATCATGCCTGCTTCTATAAGTTTTTGCAAATAATCCGTGCCTACTTATCAGGAAGCCTTAGCAATGGCCATGCTCATTATGCGGGTTCATACCCAACCGGTTAAATTTCCATTATACCTGGCTTGCCGGATGGTCAGGCCTCTTGGTAATGATCTCGACTAAATCACGGTTAGGTTTTAGCCAACCATAGTCATGCTCGTGGTTTAACAAGCCACAACCGACAATGGTCTACCAGGCTTACGTACTCTCAAGTCAACCTTCATCTACCTTTGGGTAAGTATAACCATTCACTCACGTCCTATGCTATATCACGGTCACACAAAAGCGACATAAGCGCTTAACAACCATTCAAAGATAGCCATAGCAAAAAAAGCACATCTTTCACATAATTCGGCGGTGATAATCTCGCTAGAAAACATGTATTGTCGAAAGACAAATTGAAAACAATCAAGAAACCAGTTGAGCATCATGGACTTATTGCTCGTATTGGACGAAAATATTAGATTCCAATGTTTTTCACATGGCGACTAGCACAATTGGCTTGGTCCTAATACATCGCACAATATCCCAGATGAATAAAATCATTGAATCAAAATAACCACTCACATTCCTAATTTAATACCGTTCAACTTAAGGCGTTGGCTATGTTGGTTGTCCCTCAAGTAATGGGAACGGACGTCACCATTTTGCTAGAGTTTCCAATCAATTCGCCACTTTTCACGCCCTTGAGTCGTCATGTCGCGGAGTAAGGGTCACTACACCTGACCATGGGTCAAGTATCGTATAGTGTCTTATTCTAATCCTTGACGATTAAGGTATATTTACAATTAAACTACCACTACTCTCCATTTCGGGAAAAGAAGTCTTCTTCACGGCCATCAGTTGATACACCATTTGCAACACACACCTAATGTTAGAGAAGTCCTTCATCATTCCTTACTTCAACCTGGGACTAACCATCATAGCTTCCACCTTCACCTTAAGAAAACTTCGACACCATGAAGATCCCTTTCTCAGTGTCGGTATCCAGTTTTTGGTATCTCATCATCTAATCACCTTAATAACATCTCCATGACTTTCGGGTTAAGTCCTACATGACTATGCACGGTGGCGACACTATATCTTTACTAATTCTCGAGAAATGTCGTTACATGACATACAACATCAATCTCACTTCCGGACTACTTGTCTTATATCACTAGACCTAAGACCTTATTAATGTTTTCTAGACACACTCATTCCGTACAAAATTACCGACGGCATTTACTCTCGGAATAACTCTATACAAAACGACTCGCATGAGAAACATCCTCCTCCCATGCAGTCAATAGGAGTAAGGTTACTTGCATAAAAATCCATAGCAGGGTAAAAATATTTTCTCCTTCCATAAGCTTGACCCAAACATTTATCTCAATTATCAAGCGTTTTAATGGTGACGATTTACCCGACATAGCGTGGTTCTTCCTAAATTATGCATAGTTGATCAAGTTATGCATAATTGAGGACCAAACGACATCATGTCCATCCTCGTCAAAACGTTCCTTTTTCATACGCTCACGCGCAAGTCCTTTTCTAGGCATAAAAAAATTAAAATAAAAATAAAAACATGATTGTTTTAAAAGAAAGAAAAGAAGATAGCATCATTCCATCTTCCATTCTTATTATTTAATTTTTTTTTTGAAAAGAAGATTTATTTGATACCACAAGGTCAGTTTATGAAATTTTGAAAACACATTTTCCATTGTTTACACAAACAGGCCTCTGATAGGGCATCCGTGAGCTACCGACGAGGGTGCTATCGAATGCCTGATAAGTAAGGCCGCTGGCGTCCATGAGCTGTGTCATATAGGTAATCAGCCAGGTGGTGACTCTAGACTACTCAGTGGTAAAACTCTTGATAACTCCTCACAAGCCTATAACATCGCGCCATAAATCGTGCATCTCCTCCTCGATCCTCTCAATCCTCTGTGACATAGTCCGGGGATGAGGAGCGGGTAGAGGTGGTGGAGGTGCCTGTGCTGGTGCTGAAATCTCTTGAGCGCCCTCCTCGGCTTCCAGACCAGCCTTATCGGCCTCATGGGCACCAGCTGCAGCAGCCTGCTACCTCTCTGGTCCCTGGGCTACCCAAGCCTATGTATCTTCGTACCTCGTACAAATGTTAAGCCTCCCAAGCTCATGTAGATCAATCAACATGAGCTCTTAGGTGACTACCTGTAATCCCTTCAATCCCTCGTCACTGACAAGTCCAAAATGCATGGCCAAATGCCCAATGAAGTGCCCTCTTGACAACCTGGCCTGCTCTTCCTCCCCTCAGCATGCCTAAATAGATACTGCGCTAATAGATGTGGGACGTTAGTAGTCCCACGGTCCATGCTGCGTAGGTAGAAGAGATCAACACCGGTCACCTTCTCAGGTGCCTGCCCCCTACCAAAAATACTATAAGCAATCATCATGTGGCACAGTCTCCTTACAGGGTCTCGAATAAGAACATAAGAAGGGGCAGGGCCCAAGAAGTCTCTGCCAGTCGGGGATCAATCTATCACTACCATCCTAATAGGCTATAAACCCAGCCTCTGCCATCTCCTGCTCCGTGTGTAATCCCAACGCCAAAATAAACTGTCTCCATGTCATCCTCCTCCTAACACCTCCTAACTAAAAACACAACGTATCAGCAACATCCAATCCTATCTCTGTATCACTCATCCCGCAAGTACTGAGAAACTCTAGGATAAACTTGCGAACCAAAGGTGCTCGGATCTCAAATAGTCTCCTCCAAGCGTGACTCACGAACACCTGATGCCCCTCTCCAGAATACACCATCCTCAACCTCACTGCCAAATCTTGTCTCATCTCGGGAGTCAGACCCTCAAAATCTAACACATGAACCCGGTTAACCGGTCTGCTCCATATCATCTCGAGCCTTTGCTCATAACTATGCCTAATCCCCTCGGTGTACTCCTCAATCTAGTATCTCAGCCAAGGGTGTCTCTGATCAGCAGCGGGTAATGGTACCATATCTGAAAAATTAACCAGATCAGTAAACAAAAATCATTCTGTGTGTTGTCTGATACGGCGTATTCATAGAAGGATATGCCGTATATAAGGATCTAAGGTCAATACGCCGTATTAAAGAGGATACGACGTATGGGAGTTAAAACATAGACCCTAATATCAGATCAATACGCCGTATCTAATTTATTGGATACGTCGTATTGAGGTTTAAATTTTGGGTAAAAATTAAGGCAATACGCCATATCTATGTTACGTGGATACGTCGTATTGCTTCTACAGTTTAAAATCAAAAGGGGGCTTCCCTCATTAAACCTATTTTAACCCAATCTTATTATCAACGCTTTTTTCACTGTGTTCTAATATCTAAAAGGAGGGGGAACATACAATAGTCATATAAACCCTAATTTTGAAAATCTAAACCCTAACCCTAATTCATCATCGAAAAAGAAATAAGGGAATAGATTGAGTCATACCGTTCAATTAGGATGCAAGAAATGTATAGAAACACGAGTTGATTTTCAGGATTAAAGTACGCGGTGAATATTCTTAATTGTGAGTAAAAAAGTGTGTGTGTAAAACAATTCGGCGTATTAGCAGGGTTTTTATACCCACGCTGAATACGCCGTATAGGGATTTGTCTGATACGCCGTACCAGACATTAAATTGATACGGCATATAGGTTTAGCTGTATACGTCGTATGGAGACTAACTTTTCAAAGTTTTAACAAAGGAAAACGTACCTTGGCCTCCGCAATTTTTGTATGAGAACCATCTTTGTAATACCGCTTATGGTCGAACGGAATGCCAAACGGCACTTACAAATTTATAATGAGAAAGAATAGCAATCCGTTTACGTAATTATTCCAGATCACGATATTTACTTTTAAGTTTATGACAAAACTTCTCGTTCTGAAAGTTTTAATGATTTTATCGTGACTTGTTTCAGAAAGCCCATTTGACCCATGTGTAATTTTATTACCCTCTGAAGACTGTATTATATCGATATAAATTTAAAACTTGTAATTTTTCTGACTTTAAATCATCAGGATGAAGAATGTCGAAGAGAAATAGATCTTTAAAGTGTAAAACATTTTGTTCTTCTTCATCATATTTAGACAATGATGTTTTGATCATTTAAATTAAATTCATCGATATGTTTAGGGTTTACAATTGGTTCAGTTAAAAAATCTAATTTAGACGTTTGAGCATCATTATAAACAATGGTTGGAAATTCATTTCAAAATCTTTAAAGAAGTCTAAATCATCAAAATAATCAACAGTAGGGTTGGGTGACGAAGGCATATGGTTTTTATCATTTTCCAAATCCGTTTTTAAATCATTGACAGAAATTATTTTATATGGAAATGAATTTTCATCAAAAATTACCGTGTAATCTTCATCGTCGGATTCGTCAAATGATATTCTGAAGTCTATTTTGTTTTCGTTAGGAGGACATACCGTGGGTTCAGACGTGATTGTTGTATTATCAAAGACTATGGCCGGGAATTTAGTTTCGAAGTCAATGGAGCAGATGTCCTCATCTTCATAGTTTTCAACTTTCCCGAATGTGGCATTTTGCCAATTAAACGTTTGACCATGTCTGCGAGCTTTTCTTCTTCAAGTCTGATGTATTCCTCCATGGTGATATTTGGGTCGTCCATTTTTTTCTATAATCAACTTGCAATAGAGAAAAAAGGTAAAACGGACTAATACGCCATATTCAATGAATTGAATACGTCGTATTGAACAATGCAGGGTATTAAACAAATAATTTAAACACACAATGCAAATAAATACAAACAGAATTTAAATAATTTAGGTTACACTAAACTAATTAAGATTAATGGTTAGAAATACTGATAAGAATAAGGTTTAATTATTTCACTCCCCGGTAATGGTGCCAAAAACCTGATGTGTTGTTGTGTAGGTGTTATTTATGATTATCAAGTTTTATATTTATATTTAGCCGACAAACCTAAAAACAACACTTTAACGGGCAGAGTACCCAGTCAAGAAGTAGCTTCGTGGTAAGTAGGGTGTCGAGCACTAAGAGTGAAAGTTAACCTAATAATCTATCAGTATTTTAATCTATCTAGATTAGTCTAATTACTTGTTAAACCTGTACATATTTACTAGAGATAAATGGGGGGGTTTCAGCCTGAGAGAGTGGCACAGGTTTATGGTGACAAATATTAATTCTAAGCACAATACACACTAAAGCAAATAAACACAAGACAAAAGAGCGATACGAACCAAATAATAAAAAACTGTATTAACCATGTTAAATCCAATTAAATGATGGTTTGATTAATTAGTGCAATGGCTGCTTATCTCGAGGCGGTATATCATTCTTAAGACTTAGGCGGTTCTTCTTCCTAAGACCTAGATACGAACAATCTTGTCACGATTAACGCTTCCGCATAAAGCATCCTAAAGTCTAATTATAATCAATCATAGGGAATTAAAGCAGTGGTGATCCTGTTAATACCCTAGCCCATTGGGACTTTACCCACTTATTGCTTGATGTTGTTTTATACACCGGTAGTTCACCACCAAAATCAATTACTAATTAATTAAGAACAATACTGGTTGAACAATTATCAGGTCACCTACCGGTCCAACTAAGCTCATAATCAAAGAGTAATGATAAGGTGTTATTTGTGATTCTATTGGTCTGGGCATACAAACACAACATGGAGAGCTATCCTGGCATCTAGATTACTGGTTAAGTCTCACTAGACCCAGTTGAATGATAGGTCGCATGTACAAGCACATAAACAAGTATAAGGCGATAAACATAATCAAACAACAACGATAAATTAAGCAATCCAGATTAAATCAAACCAAACATTATAATCTTCATTAACATGGCTAATACACGAGGGTATTAGCCCACAATCATTGTCATTTTTACAAACGTGATCAAACAATTGAAAACCGAATGATTAAGAAAGTAAGAATTACACGATGTCTTCTATGTAATTAGGAGTGGTGCTTAACCTTGGCTGCTCTTTATGGCTTGAGAAATTTGACTTCAGATGTATACTATACAGAGAATATGACATTGCACACTAAAAACTCATTTTTGAGTCTTCTATTTATAGTTGCTGAAAAATACTCGATACGCCATATCCAGATAGGTCGATACGATGTATTGGGCTGGATTCCTTGGAGTGTGCGCTACATTCATAATAAATCATTGATATCATTCCCAATTTACTTGATTTACTATATCTTCGAATAGTTATCTTCATGGAGACGGCGTATGTACATAGAGTGAATACGCCGTATTGGGAATTGGTAAAACGCGTTTTCTTGTGAAGTCTTGGTGCAGATACACCGTATCTCTTTAGTTGGATACGGCGTATTGGTGAATTTTTAGAAATCTTCAAATGTCTTCGTTTTAGCTCCAAATTATGCGCCTTTTAGCTTCTCTTCACAAAACACTCCTGAATTACTGCATTTATCAAATTTAAAGCAATTAAGTACCAAATAATGCAATAACTATATAAAAGTGGGCAAAATAGATGGGATAAATAGTGACGTTATTTGATGTCATCAATCAACATGAACACCACTACGATCAATTACATGACCCAGAAATTGTACCGAATCTTGCCAAAAATCACACTTTGAAAACTTGGCGTACAATCTCTCTTTCTTAAGCAGCTTCAGAATAATCTTCAAATGCTTCCCATGCTTTTATTCGTCCTTAGAATAAACCAAAATATCATCGATAAACACTATGACAAACTTATCAAGATATGGCTTGCATACGCGGTTCATCAAGTCTATAAACACAATAGGCGCATTAGTCAATCTGAACGGCATTACTTGGAACTCAAAGTGACCATACCGAGTTCTAAACGCAGTAATCGGAATGTCTTCTTCTTTAAAAATAGAATGAGAAAATGTATATATTGTTGGTGAGGATTGAAAGAAAAGAGAGAAAGCAAAAACAGAATGAGAGTTATTTTGTTATTTTTTTTCTTATTGATATGTTTCAAGGTTACATCATCAAATGTTTAGAATAAGTTGTAGTGCTTCATCAAGCTTAAAGATCAATCAAGATAGTCGGTTCAACATTTACATGAGATTACTTCAAAAATATCACCATCGTCTTCAACAACAATTCATTCAAGAAAAAGTCTTCACAATCAAGATCACTACTTCAATATTCAAGAGATGGATATGTGATTGAGGGGGAGCTCAAAGAGTATGAAGATTCAAGGATAAAGTCAAGTGTTCAAGTCTTCTACAAAGAATTACTCAATCAATATCATCATGTTCAAGATCTTTTATCCGCAACATTATGTGTTTGAAATCTACCTTCAAGATCAAAATCAAGATCAAGATATAAAGGTTTCATACAAGCTTTGAAAGATTCAAGTTGCTAAAAGAGGATCAAGATTAGCTTTTGAGATTGCTGATTTTGAGTTCGAAAGTAGAGTTGATTATATGGTGAGAAAACTATATAGGGGGAGATATGCTATAAGGTCGTCCTCAGCTTTCACAAAGAATTCTCAGCATTTTCGAGCTACACAAGAAAGAGATCCAAATCTATCCTATCATTACATAGGGGGAGATTGTTGGAATTAAAGATAAATTCCACATTTTGACGTAATAATAGAATATACATAGATTTAGGATCAATGTGCTTAAAATAAAATAGTGTAGGGACTACTATTGTATTTATAGTATACTTAGTTACATCTCCAAGTATAAATAAGGCATTAGGCCACCATAGTGATGTAATTCCTCCACACCAAGTCATTTGTATCAATATCAAATGAGAAAAGGTTAAGAAATTCTCTCTCTAAACACACACACTAATTACACCTTGATCTTCACACACTAGTCATCAATCAAGATCTTATATGTTTAATAGGGGAGAACGAGCTTTTATATGAAAATTTCCAAAAATGTTCAAAAGGAATCTATCAGAATAAATTTCATCAGGAAAACAATCAATGAAATTCGAACGCTCAAACAAATTCTACGGCTCTTTAAATAGAAAACAAGTATTTATTTGAGGGGGAGAACGTGTTTTCATAGAAAATAATTTTTCAAAAAGTGTTGTGAAAAATAAATCGGGAAAAGTGTTAAAACTTTTAACGGGTCATTATTTGAGGGGGAGTTAACGAGATTAACTCCGGGACTAGTTTTTGCAAAAGAGGTTTAAACTTATAGATAATAAGTGTAACTTTAAAAAGTTTACCATATTAGGACCTAAAATGCAAAATAGTTTCATATTAAGGAGTAAAGGGTATTGCATAAACTTTAGGCTTAGTTTATTAGAGGTTAAAAACTTTAAGGACTTAACTTACCAAAAACCAAAACCCCTCTCTTATACCTCCCTATAACCGATCTACCCTCCCATTTCCACACTTTCACCAAAAAAAATTTCTCCTCTCTTTGCTTGCTAGAATCGATCGACACCCAACACCCACAAGAAACCATAATCGACCTAAAGGTAAAACACGAAAAATGCTTATAATCATATACTCTTATCAATTGTTTAAGCAATTTTCTCATCTTTTCACATATCTTTAAAAATCAAACTTTCTTGATTTAGGGCTCATAAAAATTGAATGTGTTTAGATGTTGAAATTTCCATAGGGCTTTTGTTTCTTATGATGTTATTAGACTAGTGTTAACTTGTTTTTAAATGTATCATCGATTTGGTTGATCAAAAAGGGTTGTTTGGCTCGTGTTCAAGAACCGAGCCACAAAGGGTGTTTGTTTTTATTGTTTGTGTGATTAGTTGTTGTATATACTAGCTTAGGAACACTAATTAATCTTCTTAGATTAATAAAGGTTTAAAATTTAAGCTATATACATCAACTGTGTTAGTATTAGTTGGTGCACACAAAGTGTTTGACAAAATGTTTGTGAAGGTTTATGTTTGTTTTGCTCATGGCTCGATCAAGTATTTGATAACCGGAAGACTGTGGTTCATTTTTGAGGAAACCAAACCACCACATAGTTTGATTCGGTCTCCACCGAACCACCATGTGGGTCAGACATAGAATCCACCGAACCATTTGGTCGATTGGTTAATGATACCACCGAATCATCTGGGTTGGTCAGTAAGCATCAACTGAACCACACCTTGGTCGGTCGGTAAGCCACCATCGAACCACACCGTGGATCAGTTGGTTAATATCCACCAAACAATGATCACCGACCCATTGGACCAAATCAATAGGCCATTGGACCAACCGAACCAATAAATTAGGCCGGCTAAAGCCCACCGAACCTTTATGCATTGGTTACTAGGCCATCGAATCACTAGTATTAGGCCGAACTATAAGCCCACTGAACCACAATCCAAGTTGACTTTGGTTTGACCCGAGACCTGTGTTGACCAATCGGTGACATCTTCAAAACATTTTTCATTAAACATTGAATATTCAAGTTTCAAATATCAAAATGAAAAGATTTTTCAAATAATTCAAAGAGTTCAAAATATAAAAGGTGGATAAAACTTAATTTCTTTTTCAAAAAGTGTTAACGTTTTTCAAAATCATGAAAAATGAACGGAATTATTAAATGAGTTTAATACGGGTATAAATAATCGTGTAAATTATACAATTGTCATGTACCTCATAAACTTAATCTCATAAACCTTGAACTTAGATAATTAGATCGTTGACTTAGTTTGACCACGTCTACGGACTTTGACTGTTGACTTTGACTTTGTCGTTGAACGTTGATTGTGAAAATATGGGCACGATCAAGCTTCGATGGGATCGAAGAGTTCTTGGGATACTTAAGGGATTGCTAATTCTTGAATAACTTGTGACAACACAAATAGAAACACTACGTTAAGTAAAGTGCAGGGGTGTCCCTGCGAATCACCTCCAGCGTAAGAGTGAGTATATGCTTTTATGATGTAAAGTAAGTATGTAAGTATGTATGAGTGTGTGAAAGTCTTAGTCATACCTGGAGACCTTGCCATCTATTTATATGTGTAGAAATAGGATGGGACGAGGCCTAGCATAAAAGTCGATAATTATGGGGGTGTCCTACGTTTTGAGGGGTGATTACAGGAACTGTATACCACATTCTCTACCTTGGCGGGAAAGCTTAGGTGGAGAGGGATATCGTGGGTATTTGACTTAAACAAGTCTGTCCTCTGCCTTAGTTTCGTTGAATGCCTTACCACGAAGGGTTTGGGGCCTTCGCGTGGCGGATTCCCATATTGGTAACCACCTCAAAGATAGTTTTACACCACTCGAAACTATTCGAAGGTTTTAAAGTACAATTAGGAGAAGATCTCATTCGAGCTCGAAGGGGAGGCCTCTGAGCCGGAGAGGAGGGTGCGTCATCAAGCCTCCCAATCGAATGTAATGTATGCATTGCGTTTGACTTATCAAATGTAGTCTAAATCGCAGACCATATCAAAGGCCCAAGCAGGAGTACTGCATGCATTGAATGTTACCCCCCCTTGACGAGGAGTTAGTTGGGGATAGTATAAAGAAGAGTCCCCCTTGAGGAATGTGCACGTCTTTTTTCAAAGCTAGAATTCAAATTTCAAGTACTCCTTCAATCTCATCGGATACGTGTACGCACTGATTTAATACGTCCTTCAAATAAACTATCATTACTGTTTTTATTTATACCCTTTCCTTCTGTTATCCTCGTGGACTCTGCTTATTAATCACAAGGTAATTATTTCTTTCCTTGATCTTTCATGGATTCTAAATTTGTCATTGCTTCTCAAACGTGCACCTTGACTAAAGAATAGCTATTTCAATTTGTCCGTGACTATGACATCCCTAAGAATGTCAGGGTTGTTCTTCTGAAAAAATGACAAACCATTTATGTTGCTCCTTTAGGCTTTGTTGGTTTATATACCCATCACTTTTCTCTTTCCAACCTTAGGCTGCCTATTCCTTTATTCGTATGCCAGGTCTTGAATCATTTCAATGTACAAATTTTACATTTTAACCCCTTTGGTATGTGATGACATACCCTCTCCTCCAGCTTGAAGGCCTCCCCTTCGAGCTTGAATGGGATCTTCTCCTAATTGTACTTTGAAACCTTCGAATAGTTTTGAGTGGTGTAAAACTGTCTTCGAGACAGTTACCAGTATGGGAATCCGACACGCGAAGGCCGCAAACCCTTCGCGGTAAGACCTTCGATGAAACTAGGGCAGAGGTAAGACTTGTTTAAGTCAAACACCCATGATCTCCCTCTCCACCAAAGCTTTCCTGCCAAGGTAGAGAACATGGTATACAGTTTCTGCAATCACCCCTCAAAATGTGGGACACCCCCACGATCACCGGATTTTGTGCTAGGCCTTATCCCATCCTATTTCTACACATATAAATAGATGGCAAGGTCTCCAGGCATGACTAAGTCTTTCACACACTCATACATACTTACATACTTACTTTACATCATAAAAGCACATACTTACTCTCACGCCAGAGGTGATTCGCAGGGACACCCCCTGCGCTTCACTTAACATAGCGTTTCTATTTGTGTTGACACAGGTTATCCAAGACTTGTCAATACTTCAAGCATCCTAAGAGCTCTTCGATCCTATCGAAGCCTGATCGTGCCCATATTTGCACAATCAGTGGTGCCTTCCGTAGGACCTGCAATAATTAGTCCCGTCCAAACCAAGTCAAATAACCTCCAAACAACTTCACCTACTTTCTGACATGACTAACTGAAGAGAAATGACACCACCACTAGGTTTCTTGATGCCACCTAATATATCGAACATCAATACCACTAAAAGACCACCTGTAACTACTACTGTGTTTGCCGCTACTACCCCTGGAGACACGCCATTTGCTTATCGTGCTTCCACTTTAACTGATCCTACCCTTATGATTAGTCCCGCTTTCGTAGATTCCAACTATGAAATCCTTGAATCTCTTTTAAGAGATAGACAAAGGCAGATACTCAATGAAGATCTCCAAACAGAATCGAAATATTCTAGTAAAGAATACGATGAAGAACTCGATATGGAACGAAGGCCCGAACGAACCAGGGAACTCACTCCACCACTTCGAACAAGATCACCCAGGATTCATAGACAGCGTGAAAGGGTAGTAGGGTTTGAAGAAGCTCTAAATAGGGAAAGAAGCCGAATTGGAAGGAATATCGAGGGTAACAGACCTTTGAAAGCTGGAGCAGAGGAAAATGGAAGACGGGAGATGAGCCTCCCCTCACTCTTGGTAGCCCACTTGGGAAGGAACGAAGATGGCCAACCTCCGCGATCCTCCTTGACCTCTGCACATGGAGGCTGTCAATTCTCAATTAACACAGGAGGGAATCTCTCTCCTAATGGTACGTTTCTCTCACACCATGCCTAACCTTTCATACCTAATAGTGTACCTGTACCTAATAGATTTGTACCTACTCATATTACTCCCTACTCCCAACCCTCGGCGGGTATCATTAATGGACAAACCCTAATTTTCCTATTCCCAGCTCAGACTAGTAATCCCTCTATTAAGGGGGCCTCTACCAACCCTTCACAAGGAGGGAACGTTCCCTAAACTTTCTCAAACAGTAACATACCTCTGTATAATAGATCTGCATATCCTGTACCTGTCCCTATAAACAATTACCCCTTCAATACGCAACCCATGTACACACAGGCAAATATGCATGTGTGTCAGAATCCGTACCCTGCAGGTCTTTTTGTAGATACAACTGGGTCTGTGACCCCCTTTGTTCGCTGGATCGAGGAATATCATCTCCCTGATGGACTGAAAATGCCTTCCCATGTTGGTTCTTATGACAAAAAAGGGGATCCTGATAATTTCTTACACCTCTTCGAGGGAGCCATTCGTATATGGCTAATGCCTGTGGCCTGTCACATGTTTACATATACCCTCATAGATTCTGCTCGAATATGGTGGAATAGTCAAAAAGCAGGTAGTATTCTTAACTACGAAGACCTAAAGGCAAAGTTCCGATCACATTTTAGCCAAAAAAGGTTCACAAAAATGCACTTGGCAGTTCACAGCATCAAACAAAGAGAAGGCGAGAGTGTCAGAGCTTTCACCACTAGGTATACAGATGATACCTTGCAGATTTTAGGTCTACATGAAGATCGAAGTATTTCTAGTTTCGTTCATGGATTGAAAGCAAGAAACTTGGTCGAACACGTCTCCACAGACCTTCCATCTACTTACAAGGGTTTGATGGAAAAGACCTACACATGGATTGAAACGAGAGAATTCGCCACTAATGGAAAATACCTACACAAGTTCTCCCCGTACCGGGGACCTAATCACGGATTGCTCTCCAGCCTATTGAAAAGTCTAAGAGAGATTCTCGGCATAGAGAAAGTAGCAAAAACTTTCGAACAACCTCCATGGTTACCCAAAAGTATGTGGTCCCAAGACAATACAAAATACTATCATTTCTACGAAGATCGCGAACATGACACAAATCAGTGTCGGGAACTAAAGCACCAAATATAGGAGGCAGTCAAATCAGGGCGGTTGGACTACTTGGTGAAAGGCATAAAAAAGAAAAAGGAAAAAGTGTCTGACACCCAAATAGGTGAGCGGAAAGAAGAAAGGAAGAAGGCAAAGTCTTCCGAAACCCATGTTCTCATGATAAGCAAAAAAAGTTGAAACCAATGAAATGATATGCAGAAGAAGACTACAAAAAAGTGGAGGGAACGAAGGATAAAAGTTCAGCCGCCAGTCATCATAAAAGCTTATGTGTCGGGGAGACAAGTAAATAGGGTATACATGGATAGTGGGAGTTCATGCGAAGTGATCTACGAGCACTATTTTTTGAAGTTAAAGCCATCTATCAGATCCCTTCAAGTAGACTCGAAGATTTCACTCGTTGGCTTCTCTGGGGAATACTACTGGCCCTTGGGAGAAGTACCTCTAGAAATCACAATTAGAGAAGGCCTCCTCACTATTACAAAAAACGCTCAACTTTATCATTGTGAGATCTGAATCACCACACAATCTGCTACTTGGAAGGACCGCCATGCAACAAATGGGGATCATGGTATCCACTATTCATGGGGCTATAAAGTTCCATATGCCGAAAGGAATTGGCACCCTCCTCTTAGAAAATAACTCACAAGGACCAGAAAAAGAGCAAAAAATAGCAAGTGAGGCACGACAAGGAGACAAAGAAGATATCCTCAGTTGTGTAGATGCGAAAAAAAAGATTGTGGTAAACAACCAATATCCAGAACAGACAATTACCATAGGAAGGCAGCTACAAACGAGGACCAAGCTAAAATTACAGGAACTCCTAAAAGCACACACCGATGTCTTCGCATGGACTACTGCCCACATGACAGGAGTTCCGAGAACCATAATAGTGGGAGGACAAATCTTTAATACAGAACACAGAGTGAATGAGTCCAAGCATGTGGAACCAGTAAAGCAAAAGAAAAGAAGCCTGGCACCGGAAAGAAATGAAGCGTTTTACGCGCAAGTAAAAGAACTCACAAAGGCCAACATTTTGCGAGAAGTCAAGTATCAAACGTGGGTATCAAACCCAATCATTGTGAAAAAAGCTAATGGAAGATGGAAGTTGTGCATAGACTTCATGGATATAAATAAGGCTTGCCCCAAAAAGAATCATCTGCTACTTGTAACTGAGTGGAAAGTAGAAAACATACAACGACACCGATTCAAATGTTTTCTGGATGCATACAAAGGGTACCACCAAATCCCGATTGCCAAGAAAGATGAAGAAAAGATGGCTTTCTACATAAGAGAAGGGATGTTCTATCACAAGAGGTTGCCTTTTGGACTGAAGAATGCGAGGGCAACCTATCAGAGACTAATTGAAAAAATTATTCGACTGCCAAGTGGGACGAAACATAGATGTCGATGCCAATGAGATGGTCATAAAGAGCAAATCCGAAGAAGAAATGCTTGTTGATATTAAAGAGACTCTCGAAAGACTCTGAGTGATTAACCTGAAACTCGACCCGAAGAAGTGTTCCTTTAGAGTAGAAGAAGGGAGGTTCTCAGGACATCTCATCACAAAGCAAAGAATCAATGCAGACCCTTCAAAAGTTAAGGCAAAATCATATTTGCAACCTCCCAAATCAGTTAGCGAAATATAAAGCCTTGACAAGAAGTTGGCAGAAATAAATCATTTCCTTTCGAAAGGGGCTGATAAAATGCTCCCCTTCATGCCAACTCTGAAGAACTACATGAGTGGAAAGATGATCCAATGGATAATAGAAGCAGACGAAGCCTTTCGAAGAATAAAAGAGCTTTTAGAAGCACTACCAACTATGACCGCACCGGTCAATGGCAAAACTTTGATAGTATACCTAGCGGCTTCCGAAGAAAGCATAAGTGCAGTATTAATGGCAGAAAGGAGGAAAAGCAAGTTCATGTGTATTGCGTCAGCCGAACACTACATGGGGCCGAGCTAGAATACCCAAAATTGGAAAAACTCATACCGACCCTCATATATGCCACAAGAAAGCTGCAAAGATATTTTCAAGCTCATCCCATCTAGGTTCTAAGTGACAAGCCCATAAAACAGATCCTCGCAAGGCTCAAAAAGTCGAGACGTATAGCCAAATGAGCCATAGAACTAGGGGAGCATGAGATTGAGTTCAAGGGAAGAAACTCAATTAAAGGACATATACTAGCTGATTTTTTGGCCGAAACTCCCCCCAAGAAAGATAAAGAGATCAAAAATAAAGAGGCCAAAAGGAAAGAACCAGAATCAGAGAATGCATGAAAATTGTTCACTGATGGAGCCTCAAGCTCCGATGGCTCTAGGGCAGGATTAATGATAGTCGATCCAGAGGGAAAAGAATACACTTATGCTTTAAGGTTTGAATTTGAGACTACCAACAACGAGGCAAAATACGAAGCATTACTGGCAGGACTACGCATAGCCAAATAAATGAAAATCCAAGAACTAATAATCTTTGTAGATTCTCAACTAGTAGCAAATCAAGTCAACGGGCTTTTCAAAGCAAGGCAACTAGTCATAAAGCAATAATTAGAAAAGGCAAAGGAGCTGCTAGTTAGTTTTTCTACCTACTTGATAGAACACATCAAAAGGGATCAAAATAAGAAGGCAGATGCACTTAGAAAACTAGCTTCGATGACATTCTCCAAACTTGCTAAGGAAGTCCTAGTAGAAGTACTACAGGAAAAGTCAATTACACAAAAGGAGGTTACAAACGTAACCCAAGAAGAAGAAGATAACTGGATGATACCAATTCGGGAGTTCCTACTATTAGAAAAACTCCACAATGATCCACAAAAGGCAAGAAAGCTATGAGTCAAGGCCCTATTATATAAGCTAATAGATGGAAAGCTGTACCGAAGGTCATACTTGTCACCATGGTTAAGGTGCGTAGGAGCAGCACATGACAAGGACATCATCCAAGAGGTACACCAAGGATCATGCAGAATGCACTCGGGATCATGATCGGTAGTATCCAAGATCATGATCGGTAGTATCGAAGATCATAATGTTAGGATATTACTGGCCATCAATGCATAAAGATGCAAAAGAATTAATTCAGAAATCCGAACCTTGACAAATTCAATCTCCGATACCAAGAAAACCAAAGCTAGAAATGACATCTATAACGTCAGTTTGGCCTTTCTCACAATGGGGAATTGATATTGTAGGACCACTACCAATAGCACTAGGAGGCGCAAGGTTGCTAGTAGTGGACATTGACTACTTCATAAAATGGGTCATAGCAAAGCCACTAATATCAACGACCGGGAAGCACATGGAAAGGTTCGTGTGGGAATACATAGTGTGCAGGTTTGGAGTACCTCAAATAGTAATTTTAGATAACAAGAAACAATTCGCCAAAGGCACATTCCCTATCTTCTATCAAAAACTTAGAATACTCTAAGCCTTCACATCAGTCTACCACCCCCAAGCAAATAGACAGGTAGAAGTAAAAAACAGAGAAGTTGTCAAAGGAATAGAACCCAGGTTAGGTAAAATCCATCAAGGATGGGTTGATGAGTTACCACAAGTCCTATGGGCACACAGAACAACTCCAAAATCCAGTAACAGAGAAACTCCTTCTAGCTTAGTCTATGGCTCAAAAGCTGTAATCCCGATACAGATAAGTTTGGAAACAAGAAGAATCCTGGATTTGAACCCTAAGAAAAACAAAAAAAGTCACAAGGAAGACCTGGATATTCTTGAAGAAAGAAGTGAGATAGCTTCGATCAAAGAAGCTCACTATAAGCAAAAACTGGAAAGACATTATAACAAATAAGTTCGGTCATCCACCTTAAAACTAGGAACGTATGTGCTTTGACTTAATAGCGCGAGCAAGGCAGAAATACAAGGAAAGATGGGACCTACATGAGAGGGCCCCTACGTAGTCAAAAAGGCCTACTGAGATGGAGCCTACAAGCTAGAAACGCTATCCGACTCTTCGATCGATCGAACATGGAATGGATCAAATTTGCGTAAGTTCTACATATAGAAATCGTTATTATTTGCAAAAGTCTTTGTTTGAATTCTTTAACAATGAAAATCCTCGTTAAAGTGTAGCAAACTAAGTGTTCATACTGGAAATGATGTAAATCTTTCTACACTATCAACGGAACGGATTACTCTAAATCTTTTATGTTAACATTCAAAAGATAAAACAAGGCCACACTTGATCCTTAGCATTAAAGCCTAAAGTTCAAAAGGGTGATGAGGGGCCGCACATGAGCCTCTTAGAAACAACACCTAAATTCACGTTAAAGGCGTTAAATTATTAAGAAGTTTCAATGTTCGAGGGGATGACGAGGGGCCACACATGAGCCTCTCAGAAACAAATGCCCAAACTCATGTTAACTTTTCTAGAGGTTACATATCAAAACCTTACAAAAATAGGGAGGGACGCAACCCCCTATAAGCAAGAAAACACTTGTTTAAAAACTACTAGTAGAAAAGAAGAACTTGCAGGCCATACATGAGCCTCGCAATACATGCAAACAATATTTGTAACAGTTGACGAAATAAGTAAGTCAACAATTGACAATCAGTCACAAAAAGTCACGGGTACAAACCACCCGGATAATTAAAACAAGACCTACATAAGGCATCTCTACGAAGCCCTTGAAGACAAATGCTTTGATCAAAGTAACTGCGGCTTCTTCGACAGCAACTGCTCCACATAAGCATGAGGATCAGCAGTCAACTCAGCCAAGAAAGGATAGGAGGCATTAGCCAAATCATTACCAGCTTGGTCATACTCCTTCTTTGAAGATGGACAATAACCAGACATCTCCTCTAAAACAAAAGGCTTCTTTAATTCGGCTACCTCTTCAAATGCGGTGCACCTGCCATAAATGATAGATGCCTTGACAAGCCTAGCAATAAGGACACCCATCTCATCGCTATGAATAAGCTTCATTACTGCGTCCAGAATAACCCTTAACGCCACAACAGCTCGATCATGCCTCAAACTATCCACCTCCTGTAAAAGCTAGAATTTGAAAGCCTTGAGTCTTTTCCCTTCAGATCTGAGGCCTTTGACTTTAGCACGAAGGGCGGATAGAGTCTGCTCATAGTTAATCCACTTCTTCTCTTCATGTATGAGCCTACTATACTCACTGTGGAGGCCATTGACCTGACTCGCAAGGTCTCAATGTCAGAGCGCATATCAGAAACAAGAGGATTTTTATCCTAGTCCTGAAGAGCTTTATTACACTTCTTCTCTAGCTCTGCATAAACTTGATCTTTCTTGATCTCCCTTTCCTACATAGTATCGCAGGATGCCCTGGCTTTATGCAATCCAGAAATCAGCTCTTGAGTCCTACCATTTAAAACATTGTCAAGAACAGCTTGACGCATATAAGCTTTATCATGAATATCACAGAGCTGCTCTATACTAATCTCCCTTAAATACTACTTCCAAGAAGTAAGGGTTACATGAGCAACGACCCAATGCAATCAGTCGCGTCCTTTAAATCCTTAGCAGAAGGAAATTCTACACAGAGAAACAAAAAGGGGAAAGAAACAACCTTGATAAGGTTTTTCAAAAAATAACACATAAAGATACTGCGTACAGTAGAAGGATCAAGTTTACCATATATATCAGGGTCACTATCAACATCAAGGGGACTAGAAGCATCACCAGCAACCTTAATTGCTTAAGCAGGAACTTTCTAAGCCTTTCGATGAAGACCCTCTCCATGGGAACCAACAGCTACCTTCCTCTTTCCACAACCTTCCTCTTTCCAGCAATCATCGATCTTTTACCCTCTTCTAGATATGAGGGTGCATCAAGACCAATCAGAGATAATCCACCGTCATCAAAAGAGATATTGTGAGAGTCTACGATTTTTTTGTCAATATTCAAAGGATGCACAACAGATATAGGCTCTGCGTTGATCACTGGAGCTTCATTATTCAGACTTTGTAGAGCTTCGATTCTCATCTAAACCTCCCTCAAGAAGAAAGGTAAACTCACCATCAACCCCTTGGATCATAAAACTCCTAAAATCCATCTCTGTAAACAGCCGAACACAACAAAATAGTTTAGGAGGCAAGATACGAAAAGTTACACATTACAAAACAAAAAGAAATACCATGTCCATGATGGTAGATCACGAGCATCTTGGGACTATATTTTCACAAAGTCTTTAGGCCTGCAAGGTATAGAATGGGATCCGGAAAGGTTCAAACGTTACAAGGATAGGTGGAGATTTGATCATACAACGGATACATTTGAGGAAGAAGAGGAATTTTATCTTTAAAATATTTCTTGTCAAACTTGTTGTCTTCAAGAAGGAGCCCGGGGAAGCTCGACGGTATCACTTTATTTTCGATATAGAAGAAACTACCTTTCTAGTTTTCAAGATGAGATACGGGTTTCGTCAAAGCTTTGGGCACATCAGCGCCTCCCCTACTGGAAAGAGTTAACCAATCCCCAGCATGACCAAGGTTTAAGAATGATCAGAGAAGGTCAACGGAGGGCTCACCACCGTAAGCTTTAAACATTACCGCAAAAGACATCAATTTTATCATACCAAAATGGTTGAAACATGAAATGTGTACTTTGAAATGATTCAAGACCTGGCATACGAATAAAGGTATAGGGTGCTAAGGTTGGAAAGAGAAAAGTGATGGGTATATAAACCAACAATGCCTAAAGGAACATCATAGATGGTTTGAGATTTTTTGGAAGAACAACCCTGACATTATGAGGGATGTAATAATCACGAACAAATTAAATTAGCTGTTCTTTAGTCAAGGTGCACATTTGAGAAGCAATGACAAATTTGGAATCCATGAAAGAGCAGGGAAAGAAATAATTACCTTGCGATTAATAAGCAGAGTTCACGAGGATAACGGAAGGCAATGGTATAAATACAAACAGTAATTTAAAGGAGGTACTAAATCGGTGCGTATACGTGTTTGATAAGATTGAAGGAGTATTTGAAATTTGAATTTCAGCTTTGAAAAAAGACGTGCACATTCCTTAAGGGGGATTTTTCCTAACTAACTCCTCGTCAAGTGGAGGTAGCATTCAATGCACGCAGCATGCCTGTTTGAGCCTTCGATATGACCTACGATTTGGACTACATTTGATGAGACAAACACAATGCACCCATAGATGCATACATTACATTTGACTAGGGGGCTTGATGACGTACCCTCCCCTTCGGCTTGAAGGCCTCCCCTTCGAGCTTGAATAGGATCTTCTCCCAATTGTACTTTGAAACCTTCAAGACAGTTACCAGTATAGGAATCCGCCATGCAAAGGCCCAAAACCCTTCGTGATAAAACCTTCGACGAAACTAGGGCATAGGGCAGACTTATTTAATTCAAACACCCATGATCTCCCTCTCTGCCAAAGATTTCCCGCCAACGTAGAGAATGTGGTATACAGTTCCAGCAATCACCCCTCAAAATGTGGGACACCCCCACGATCACCGAATTTTGTGCTAGGCATCATCCCATCCTATTTCTACACATATAAATAGATGGCAAGGTCTCTAGGTATGACTAAGAATTTCACATACTCATACATACTTACTTTACATCATAAAAGCACGTACTTACTCCCACGTCAAAGGTGATTCGCAGGGACACCCCCTGCGCTTCACTTAACGTAGTGTTTCTATTTGTGTTGACATAGGTTATCTGAGACTTGGCAATCCTTTAAGCATCCCAAGAGCTCTTCGATCCCATCAAAGCCTGATCGTGCCCATATTTGCACAATTAGTATGATAAAATTGATGACTTTTATGGTAATGTGTAAAGCTTACAGTGGTGAGCCCTCTATTGATCTCCTTCGATCATTCTTAAACCTTGGTCGTGCTGGTGATTGGTTAACCCTTTCCAGTAGGGGAGGCGCTGATGTGCCCAAAGCTTTGACGAAACCCGTAACCCATCTTGAAAACTAGAAAGGTAGTTTCTTTTATATCAAAAACAAAGTGGTCCCCTTTAGCTTCCCAAGCTCCTTCTTAAAGATAATAAGTTTGACAAAAAATCTTTTAAAGGTAAAATTCCTCTGCTTCCTCAAATGGATCCGTTGTATGATTAAATCTCCACCTACCCTTGTAACATTTGAACTTTTTTAGATCCCATTCTCTACCTTGCATGCCTAAAGACCTCGTAGAAATATAGCCCCAAAAAGCCTATGATCTATCATCATGGACAGGGTATTTCTTTTTGTTTTGTAATGTGTAACTTGTCATATCTTGCCTCCTAAACTTTTTTGTTGTGTTTGGCTATTTACAGAGATGGATTTTAGGAGTTTTATGGTCCAAGGGGTTGATGGTGAGTTCAATTTTCTTCCTGAGGGAGGTTTAGATAAAAATTAAAGCTCTACGAAGTCTGTGAATAATGAAGCTCTGGTGATCAACGTGGAGCCTATATCTGTTGTGCATCCTTCGGATATTGCCAAAAACATCATGGACTCTCGCAATACCTCTTCTAAGGAGGGATTATCTCTGATTAGTCCTGATGCACCCTCCTATCTAGAAGTGGGTAAAAGATTGAAGGTTTTTGGAAAAAGGAAGGTTGTTGTAGGTCCTATAGAGATGATCCTCATCGGAAGGCTTGGAAAATAAAACAACAAAATAAAGAAAAAAAAAAAAAAAAAAAAAAAAAAAAGAGATAAAAAAAAATAAAAAAAAAGGCTTGGAAAAGTGTTCCTGCTCAAAGCAAGTAAGAGTTGCTGTGTTGACGCTTCTTACTGCCCCTTATTGTTAAAGTGTAGCGAGCTCGATAACATGGTAAAACCTGTATCCTGTCGGACTTATATGAAATATCTTTGTTTTTTAAAAAAACCTTATCAAGGTTGTTTCTTTCCCTTTCTTGTTTCTTTGTGCACAGTTTCCTTCTGCTAAGGAGTTGAAGGACGCGACTGATTGCCATTGGGTCGTTGCTCATGTCACCCCTCCTTCTTGGAAGCAGTATTTGATGGAGATTAGTATAGAATAGCTCTGTGATATTCATGATAAAGCTTATATGCGGCAAGTTGTTCTTGATAATGTTTTGAATGGTAGGACTCAAGAACTAATTTCTACATTGCATAAAGCCAGGGCATCCTGTGATACTATTCGATAAAGGGAAATAAAGAAAGATAAAGCATATGTAGAGCTGGAGAAAAAAATGTAATGAAGCCCTTCAAGATTTGGATAAAAATCCTCTTGTTTCTGATATGCGCGGTGAGATTGAGACTTGCAGAGTCAGGTTAATGGTCTTCAGAGTGAGTATAGTAGGCTCATACTTGAAGAGAAGAAGTGGATTAACTATGAACAGACTCTATCCACCCTTCGTGCTAAAGTCGAAGGCCTCAGATCTAAAGGGAAGAGACGGGTGTCCTTATCGCTAGGCTTGTCAAGGCATCTATCATTCATGGCTGAAGTGCAACATTTGAAGAGGTAGCTGAGTTAAAGAAGCCTTTTGTTTTAGAGGAGATGCCTGGTTATCGTCCATCTTTAAATGAGGAGTATGACCAATCTGGTAATGATTTGGCTGATGCCTCCTACCCTTTCTTGGCAGAGCTGACTGTTGATCCTCATGCTTCTGTGGAGCAGCTGCTATCAAAGAAGTCATAGTCACTTCAATTGAAGCATTTGTCTTTAAAGGATCCATAGAGATGTCGTATGTAGGCCGTGTTTTAATTATCTGGGTCGGTGGTACCCGTGAATTTTTGTGACTGATTGTCAATTGTTGACTTGCTTATAACGTCAACTGTTGCAATTGTTATTTGCATGTATTGCGCGGCTCATGTGTGGCCTGTAAGTTTTTCTTTTCTACTAGTAGTTTTTGAACAAGTGTTTTCTTGCTTTTAGGGGGTTGCAACCCACCTTATGTTTTGTAAGGTTTTGATATGTAACCTCTGGAAAAGCTAATGTAAGTTTGGGTATTTGTTTCTGAAAGGCGCATGTGTGGCCCCTCGTCATCCCCTCGAAAGTTGAAACTTTTTAATAATTTGACGCCTTTAACGTGAATTTAGTTGTTATTTCTAAGAGGCTCATGGGTGGCCCCTCATCACCCTTTTGAGCGTTTAGCTTTGATGCTAAGGCTCAAGAGTGGCCTTGTTTTATCTTTTGCCGTGAATGTTACTTACAAAAGATTTAAAGTAATTCGTTCCATTGATAGTGTAGAAAGATTTACATCATTTTGAGTATGAACACTTAGTTTGCTACACTTTAATAAGGATTTTCATTGTTAAAGAAGTCAAACAAAGACTTTTGCAAATAATAACGATTTCTATACATAGAACTTACGCAAATTTGATCCGTTCCATGTTCGATCGATCGGAGAGCCGGATAGCGTTTCTAGCTTGTAGGCTCCGTCTCCATAGGCCTTCTTAACTACGTAGGAGCCTTCCCATGTGGGTCCTATCTTTCCTTAGAATTCTGCCTTGCTCGCGCTATTAAGTCAGAGCACATATGTTCCTGGTTTGAAAGTGGACGGCTGAACTCATTTGTTATAGTATTTTTCCAGTTTTTACTTATAGTGAGCTTCTTTGATCAAAGCTATCCCCCTTCTTTCTTCAAGGATGTCCAGGTCTTACCTGCGTCTTTTTTCATTCTTCTTAGGGTTAAAGTCCTGGATTCTTCTTGTTTCCACACTCATCTCTATCGTGATTACAGCTTCCGAGCCATAGACTAAGCTAAAAGGAGTTTCTCCGTTGCTGGATTTTAGAGTTGTTTTGTGCGCCCATAGGATTTGTGGTAACTCATAACCCATCCTTGGTGGGTTTTCCCTAACCTGTGTTCCATTCCTTTGACAACTTCCCTGTTTGTTACTTCTACCTATCTATTTGCTTAGGGGTGGTAGAGTAATGTGAAGGCTTGTAGTATTCCAAGTTTTTGACAGAAGATAGGGAATGTGCCTTCAACGAATTGTTTCCCATTATCTGAAATTACTATTTGAGGTACTCCAAACCTACACACTATGTATTCCCACACGAATCTTTCCATGACTTCCCGGTCATTGATATTAGCGGCTTTGCTTCGACCTATTTTGTGAAGTAGTCAATGGCCACTACTAGGAACCTTGCGTCTCCTAGTGCCATTGGTAGTGTTCCTACGATATCAATTCCCCATTATGAGAAAGGCCATGCTGACATTATAGATGTCATTTCGTGCTTCGGTTTTCTTGGTACCAAAGAGTAGATTTGGCAGGTTTTACATTTTTGAATTAATTCCTTTGCATCCTTATGCATTGATGGCAAGTAATATCCTAACCTTATGATCTTCGATACTACCGATCATGATCCCGCGTGCATTTCTCATGATCCTTGGTGTACCTCTTGGATGATGTTCTTGGCCTGTGCTGCTCCTACGTATCTTAACCATGGTGACAAGTATGATCTTTGATACAACGTTACATCCATTAGCTTATATATTGGAGCCTTGATTCGCAGCTTTCTTGCCTTTTGTGGATCATCGAGGAGTTTTCCTAACTTTAGGAACTCCTGGATAGGTATCATCTGGTTATCTTCTTTTTCTTGAGTTACGTCTGCAACCTCCTTTTATGTAATTGACTTTTCTTGTAGTACTTCTACTAGGACTTCCTTAGCAAGTTTAGAGAATGTCATCAAAGCTAGTTTACTGAGGGCATCTGCCTTCTTATTTTGATCCCTTTTGATGTGTTCTATTGAGTAGGTAGGGAAACTGGCTAGCAACACCTTCGCCTTTTCCAGGTATTGCTTTATGACAGGTTGCCTTTCTTTGGCTATGCGTAGTCCATCCAGTAATGCTTCGTATTCCGCCTCATTGTTGGTAGTTTCAAATTCAAACCTTAAGGCATAAGTGTATTCTTTTCCTTCTGGGTTGACTAGCATCAATCCTGCCCTAGAGCCATCGAATTTTGAGGCTCCGTCGATAAACAATTTCCATGCATTCTCTAGCTCTGGTTCTTTTCTTTTGGCTTCTCCATATTTTATCTCTCTATCTTTCTTGGGGGGGAGTTTTGGCTAGAAAATTAGCTAGTATCTGTCCTTTAATTGAGTTTCTTCCCCTGAACTTGATCTCGTGCTCCCCTAGTTCAATTGCCCATTTGGCTATACATCCTGACTTTTTGGGCCTTGTGATAATATGTTTTATAGGTTTGTCACTTAGAAACTAGATGGAGTGAGCTTGAAAATATCTTCGTAGCTTTCTTGTGGCATATACGAGGGCCAGTATGAGCTTTTCTAGTTCCGGGTATTCTAGCTCGGCCCCATTTAATGTTCGGCTGATGAAATACACAGGAACTTGCTTTTTCCCTATTTCTGGCATTAATACTACACTTATGCTTTTTTCAGAAGCAGCTAGGTACACTATCAAGGTTTCACCATTGACTGGTGCGGTCGTAATTGGTAGTGCTTCTAAAAGTTCTTTCATTCTTTGAAAGGCTTCGTCTGCTTCTATCATCCATTGGACCATCTTTCCACTCGTGCAGTTTTTCAGAGTTCACATGAAGAGAAGCGTTTTATCCGCCCACTTCGAAAGGAAACGATTTATTGCTGCCAACTTCTTGTCGAGGCTTTATATTTCGCTGACCGATTTAGGAGGCTGCAAGTATGATATTGCCTTGACTTTTGAAGGATCTGGCTTGATTCCTTGCTTTGTGATGAGATGTCCTGAGAACCTCCCTTCCTCTACTCCAAAGGAGAACTTCTTCGGGTTGAATTTTAGGTTAATCACTCAGAGTCTTTCGAGAGTCTCCTTAATATCAGTAAGCATTTCTTCTTCGAAGTCACTCTTTATGACCATCTCGTCAGCGTTGACTTCTATGTTTCGTCCTACTTGGCAGCTGAACACCTTGTCAATTAGTCTCTAATAGGTTGCCCCCGTATTCTTCAAACCAAAGGACAACCTCTTATACCAAAACACCTATTCTCTTGTATAGAAAGCCATCTTTCCTTCATCTTTTTCGGCTATCAGGATTTGGTGGTATCCTTTGTACGCATCTTGGAAACATTTGAATTGGTGTTGGTGTATGTCTTCGACTTTTGATTCAGTTGTGGGCAGCGGATGATTTTCTTTGGGGCATGCCTTATTTATGTCTGTGAAGTCTATGCACAGCTTCCATATTCCATCAGCCTTCTTTGCAATGACTAGGGTTGACACCCACGTTTGATACTTGACTTCTCGCAAAATGTTGGCTTTTGTGAGTTCTTCCACTTGGGTGTGATTCACTTTGTTTCTTTCCGGTGACAGTCTTCTTTTCTTTTGCTTTACTGGTTCCACATGCTTGGCCTCGTTCACTTTGTGTTATGTATTAAAGATTTCTCCTCCCCCATTATGGTTCTTGAAACTCCTATCATGTGGGCAGTAGTCCATGCAAAGACATCAGTGTGTGCCTTTAGGAGTTCTTGTAACTTTAGCTTAGTCTTCGTTTGTAGCTTCCTTCCTATGGTGATTGTCTGTTTTGGATATTAGTTGTTTACCACAATCTTCTCTTCTACATCTACACAACTGAGGATATCTTCTTTATCTGCTTGTCGTGCGTCGCTTGCTATTCTTTGCTCTTTTTTTTGTCTTTGTGGGCTATTTTCTGAAAGAAGGGTGCCAATTCCTTTCGGCGTATGGAACTTTATAGCCCTATGGATAGTGGATACCACAATCCCCATTTGTTGCATGGCGGTCCTTCCAAGTAGCAGATTGTGTGGTGAGTCAGATCTCACGATGACGAAATTGAGTGTTTTTATGACTGTGAGGAGGCCTTCTCCAATCGTGATTTCCAAGGGTACTTCTCCCAAGGGCCAGGATTATTCCCCAAAGAAGCCAATGAGTGAGGTATTCGAGTCTACTCGAAGGGATCTGATAGATGGTATTAACTTCAAGAAACAGTGCTTGTAGATCAGTTCGCACGAACTTCCGCTATCCATGTATACCCTATTTACTTTCTTCCTGACACATAAACTTTTATGATGACTGGGTCAGCTGAACTCTTATCTGAGAGGGGTGGGAATGTGATTTCCCCCAATTTATTATAGTCTTCTTCCAGATATCTTTTCCTTAGGTTACAACTTCTTCTGCTTATCATGAGAACAGGGGTTTTGGTAGGCTTTGCGTTCCTCCTTTCTTCTTTCCATTTGCCTCGTTAAGTGTCAGACACTATTTCCTTTTTCTTTTTTATGCCTTTCACCAAGTAGGCCAACTGCCCTGATTTTACTGCCTCCTCTATTTGGTGCCCTAGTTCCCGACACTAGTTTGTGTCATGTCTGTGATCTTCATAGAAATGGCAGTATTTGGTCTTGTCTCAGGACCACTTACTTCTGGGAAACCGTGGAGGTTGTTCGAAAGTCTTTGCTACTTTTTCCGTGGCAAGAATCTCTCTTGGACTTTTAGATAGGCTAGAGAGCAATCCGTAGTTAGGTCCTTGGTAAGGGGAGAACCTGTCTTTACTTTTATGTTCCCTGCCGTTGTCCTAGGAGGATTTCCTTGACTTTTCAAAGTTATCCCTCTGATCATTCAGGGCTCCATTAGTGGCAACTTCTCTTGCTTTAATCCATATGTAGGTCTTTTCCATCAAACCCTTGTAGGTAGATGGAAGGTTTGTGGAGAGGTGTTCGACCAAGTTTCTTGTTCTCAAACCATAAACAAAACCAGAAATATGCTGGTCTTCATATAGGCCTAAAATCTGTAAGGTGTCATCTGTAAACCTAGTAGCAAAAGCTCTGACACTCTCGCCTTCTCTTTGTTTGATGCTGTAAACTGCTAAGTGCGTCTTCGTGAACCTCTTTTGCTGGCTAAAGTGTGATCGGAACTTTGCCTTTAGGTCTTTGTAGTTTAGAATACTACCTCCTTTTTAACTATTTGACCATAGGGTAGAATCCTTGAGGGTATATGTAAACATGTGATAGGCAACATGCATTAGCCATTTTTGCATGCAAATGGCTCCTTCGAAGAGGTGTAAGAAATTATCAGGATCCCCCTTTCCATCAAAAGAACCAACATAGGAAGGCATTTTCAGTCCATATGGGAGAGGATAGTCCTCGATCCAGTAAACAAAGGGGGTCACAGATCCTGTTGGATCTGCAAAAAAACCTATAGGGTATGGGCTCGGACACATAGGCATATTTGGCTATGCGTACATGGGTTGCATATGGAAGAGGTAGTTATTCGTAGTGATAGCTACAGGATACGTGGACCCGTTGTTCAGAGGTACGTTACCGTTTGGGAAAGTTTAGGGTATGTACCCTCCTTGGAAAGAGAAACTTAGGGTTTGTCCATTAATAATACCCGCAGAGGGTTAGGAGTAGGGTTAGCATGAGTGGGTACAAATCCAAAGCAAGCAAACTTGAGAGTATGAAGAAAATGAAGCAAGCAATTCTAAGAGAAGGATCAAGTGTTGCACACCATAAATACTATGATTTTGAAAACATATAAAAAACAAATAGTGATGCAACACGAGATTCAACATGTTTAGACACTAATAAAGAGAAAGAAGTTGAAACTAATGATTATGACGATTCTAATATGGATTTATCTCACGATGTACCAAAAGGAGACGATGATGTTGTAGGATTTAGAGTGTTCATGTATAACAAGTCCACATAACCACTCAAATCTACCTACCTCAGTCCCACTCTTAAAAACTCGTCCTTGGATTACATTCAGAGTTTGCTGAATGAAACACATGTATATGAATTGATGGATATAACGAGTCATCCAGTTCATACTGATGCTAATACAACCTCAATGGTAAATAACCCAGAGGAAAATCATGAAACAATAAGCTATAAATCAGGTGCATCCGAGGTACCATTTGGTATACATGTAGATGTTCAAGCAACTAACCTTGTATTACAGGATATGTTCCCGGACGAGGCTGCTCATCATAACTCAATTCCACCAGCAAATACAACTTCCTATCCTACAACAAATCCCCAACATGTTTCACTTCAAGCCAAAGAAAAGAAGCTTTTGCAGAAGGCAAAGAAGAACATGAGGAAGATCAACTTTAAACGACAGTAGCATAGAAGTTTAAAGATTATGATTAGAAGCTGGAAGCTCTCACATCAATTAATGTTTCTGAAGTAATTAACAAGGTTTTTCATGCTAAAGTTCTGACCGAAATGAAGAAGCTAATTCCTACTCATGTCCCAAAAGTCTTAGCCAATTATGTTAAGCCCCGTCTTACCAACTCTATGCTCAAAATCATGAGGAATAACCAGATCAATCTATTCACCAAACCATCAACCCTCGCTGATGATCTCTCAGACATGGATCTAAAGCTAAAGCTGCTGAACATAATTCATCTGAATAAGTCAAATACGACTCATCCTACCAATCACAAGCTTTATGATACCCTTTATGAATCCATCATTCTTGATCAAGAAGCACTCGATGATCAAAATGCAGATCCATCAATTCATAAAAGGTCATGATCATCATGATCCTCCCACTGATCGTGAGGGGGAGAAAAGGAAGAAAAGATGAAAGGATGCTGGTCAATCGTCTACTTAATCTTTAAGA
>BQNB010011524.1:47094-81200 GCA_026074375.1 Tanacetum coccineum
CTCGTTCGAACCGCTCGTTCGATCGCTCGTTCGATCCGCTCGTTCGATCGCTCGTTCGATCCGCTTGTTCGATCGCTCGTTCGATCTCTCGTTCGATCGCTCGTTCGATCTCTCGTTCGATCGCTCGTTCGATCGCTCGTTCGAATCCGCTTGTTCGATCCTTGCGATTTGTCACTTGTTCGATCCAAACGTTTTTGTACTCGTTCGATCCAAACGATTTTCCACTCGTTCGATCGTTACAACTGTTTCCGCTCGTTCGGTTGTTCTAGTTTTCACTCGTTCGATCGTGACGTTTTACCACTTTTTCGTTCTTCTCTTCTTTTCACCCGAGTATTACCCAATGAAGCCGAGAGATTTTCCAACAACAAACTAAGCCACGAAAAAATGTTTATGCCGAGTGATGAAGCAATCAAACTGTCGAATCCAATATGCTTACCACACCAAAAAAAACCACGCTATCCACCCGAGGCGATTGATACCAATTGTAGGTTCCGATTTACCACTTCACTTCATAACCCGAACCACGAATCAAAGAAACTAGAGAGAGAGAGACGAAATGAGAGAGAGAGAGATGAGAGAGAGTTGAGAGAGAAAAGAAATTTAGATTTATGAGAATTAGATATTTTCTAAAAAAGAAAATATCTATATATATTTAGATATTTTAGAAAATATCTAAATATATATATACCCCTACACATTTAATGTGACGCGCGGGATATTTAACTAGGACCCGGGCTCGGGTTTTGTTTGGGATTAAACCCGAAACATATACAATATTAGATTATCTATCGAGCCCGATTCCCGATATTATCCTGTTACAACATTAACTAATTAAAGACCGAAGCTCCATCGTAGAGTGACCGAACTTCCTTGTTCGACTCAATAAATTGAGGCTAACACGAGTCTACTCGAAGGGATCTGATAGATGGCTTTAACTTCAAGAAACAGTGCTTGTAGATCAGTTCGCACGAACTTCCGCTATCCATGTATACCTTATTTACTTTCTTCCTGACACATAAGCTTTTATGATGACTGGGTCAGCTGAACTCTTATCTGAGAGGGGTGAGAATGTGATTTCCCCTAATTTATTGTAGTCTTCTTCCACATATCTTTTCCTTAGGTTACAACTTCTTCTGCTTATCATGAGAACAAGGGTTTTGGTAGGCTTTGCGTTCCTCCTTTCTTCTTTCCATTCGCCTCGTTAAGTGTCAGACACTGTTTCCTTTTTCTTTTTTATGCCTTTCACCAAGTAGGCCAACTGCCCTGATTTTACTGCCTCCTCTATTTGGTGCCCTAGTTCCCGACACTGGTTTGTGTCATGTCCGTGATCTTCATGGAAATGGCAGTATTTGGTCTTGTCTCAGGACCACTTATTTCTGGGAAACCGTGGAGGTTGTTCGAAAGTCTTTGCTACTTTTTCCGTGGCGAGAATCTCTCTTGGACTTTTAGATAGGCTAGAGAGCAATCCGTAGTTAGGTCCTTGGTAAGGGGAGAACCTGTCTTTACTTTTATGTTCCCTGCCGTTGTCCTAGGAGGATTTCCTTGACTTTTCGAAGTTATCCCTCTGATCATTCAGGGCTCCATTAGTGGCAACTTCTCTTGCTTCAATCCATATGTAGGTCTTTTCCATCAAACCCTTGTAGGTAGATGGAAGGTTTGTGGAGAGGTGTTCGACCAAGTTTCTTGTTCTCAAACCATAAACAAAACCAGAAATACGTTGGTCTTCATGTAGGCCTAAAATCTGTAAGGTGTCATCTGTAAACCTAGTAGCAAAAGCTCTGACACTCTCGCCTTCTCTTTGTTTGATGCTGTAAACTGCTAAGTGCGTCTTCGTGAACCTCTTTTGCTGGCTAAAGTGTGATCGGAACTTTGCCTTTAGGTCTTCGTAGTTTAGAATACTACCTCCTTTTTGACTATTTGACCATAGGGTAGAATCCTTGAGGGTATATGTAAACATGTGATAGGCAACATGCATTAGCCATTTTTGCATGCAAATGGCTCCTTCGAAGAGGTGTAAGAAATTATCAGGATCCCCCTTTCCATCAAAAGAACCAACATAGGAAGGCATTTTCAGTCCATATGGGAGAGGATAGTCCTCGATCCAGCAAACAAAGGGGGTCACAGATCCTGTTGGATCTGCAAAAAGACCTATAGGGTATGGGCTCGGACACATAGGCATATTTGGCTATGCGTACATGGGTTGCATATGGAAGAGGTAGTTATTCGTAGTGATAGCTACAGGATACGTGGACCCGTTGTTCAGAGGTACGTTACCGTTTGGGAAAGTTTAGGGTATGTACCCTCCTTGGAAAGAGAAACTTAGGGTTTGTCCATTAATAATACCCGCAGAGGGTTAGGAGTAGGGTTAGCATGAGTAGGTACAAATCCAAAGCAAGCAAACTTGAGAGTATGAAGAAAATGAAGCAAGCAATTCTAAGAGAAGGATCAAGTGTTGCACACCATAAATACTATGATTTTGAAAACATATCAAAAACAAATAGTGATGCAACACGAGATTCAACATGTTTAGACACTAATAAAGAGAAAGAAGTTGAAACTAATGATTATGACGATTCTAATATGGATTTATCTCACGATGTACCAAAAGGATATGATGATGTTGCAGGATTTAGAGTGTTCATGTATAACAAGTCCACAGAACCACTTAAATCTACCTACCTCAGTCCCACTCTTACAAACTCGTCCTTGGATTACATTCAGAGTTTGCTGAATGAAACACATGTATATGAATTGATGGATATAACGAGTCATCCAGTTCATACTGATGCTAATACAACCTCAATGGTGAATAACCCAGAGGAAAATCATGAAACAATAAGCTATAAATCAGGTGCATCTGAGGTATCATTTGGTACACATGTAGATGTTCAAGCAACTAACCTTGTATTATATGATATGTTCCTGGACGAGGCTGCTCATCATAACTCAATTCCACCAGCAAATACAACTTCCTATCCTACAATAAATCCCCAACATGTTTCACTTCAAGCCAAAGAAAAGAAGCTTATGCAGAAGGCAAAGAAGAACATGAGGAAGATCAACTTTAAACGACAGTAGCATAGAAGTTTAAAGATTATGATTAGAAGCTGGAAGCTCTCACATCAATTAATGTTTCTGAAGTAATTAACAAGGTTTTTCATGCTAAAGTTCTGACCGAAATGAAGAAGCTAATTCCTACTCATGTCCCAAAAGTCTTAGCCAATTATGTTAAGCCCCGTCTTACCAACTCTATGCTCAAAATCATGAGGAATAACCAGATCAATCTATTCACCAAACCATCAACCCTCGCTGATGATCTCTCAGACATGGATCTAAAGCTAAAGCTGCTGAACATAATTCATCTGAATAAGTCAAATACGACTCATCCTACCAATCACAAGCTTTATGATACCCTTTATGAATCCATCATTCTTGATCAAGAAGCACTCGATGATCAAAATGCAGATCCATCAATTCATAAAAGGTCATGATCATCATGATCCTCCCACTGATCATGAGGGGGAGAAAAGGAAGAAAAGATGAAAGGATGTTGGTCAATCGTCTACTTAATCTTTAAGAAAAGTGTTAATATTAAGATACACTAACTAGATACTGTTATGACCTAAGATAATCATTTTACTTCCATTATGAACACAATAAAATAAGATGAGAAGAATGAAAGAAAAGTATAGAGAGGTTAGAGAGAAAGTAGAGAGAAGAAAAAGAGATGGTTGAATTACAAATGTAAAAAATACAAATGGAACCAACACCCTCTCTACACTTGGAGAGGCATATTTATACCACTTAATGGGCTGGCCTTTTAAGGCTTGTTAGGCCGTGGTTTAATGTCTTGGGCCGGGCTCGGGATTACAATAGACCTTAGTCCGAAACTAGTACAAGATTAGATTATGTTCACAAGCTTGTTTATCCTTCTAGCCTATTACAACATACATGAGATAAAGACCGAGATTGATAATATAATTTAAGGCTAACAATCTCCCCCTAAGCTTGGTTTCTGAGAGATTACAAGCTTTCATGTTAGACTCGTTATCTTGAGGCCAACAATCTCCCTCAAAGCGAGGCTTCCTGCAGATTCTGAGCTTCCATGTTCACAAACATATTTGAGGCTAACAATCTCCTCTAATGTGTGGTCTTCGAATTTCTGAGGTGAGATCTTAAATCTTACTTCCATGAACTTCTTGAGATTGCTTTTTCATTGAGTTCTTGAGTCTTTGGTCTTTATTATGTTGTAGGCTTATTCTTTCATGTTGTGTGATCTTTGATCTTGAGCCTTTGTCATTGTCTTTCGACTTCGTCTTTGATTTCAAGATCTCTAAATCTTTTCCTTGTTTGTCTTGATCATCTTTTCCACCTTGCGATCTTGTGTCTTGACCAACATGCTCATACTTTGCATTTTCTTGAAAGCTCTCTAATAATCTCCCCCGAAGCTTGGTTTCTGAGGAGGGATCCTTTAATGTCAGAGTATGCAAAGTCTTTGTCTATTAATACTTGAGCTTTCTTGGATACTTGTAATCTTGATGGCTTATAGTGTATCTTTGTTATTTAAGAGCATGTGCATGTAGTAAGTAGAATCGACTTCAGCTGAAGTGGATATCCACCACCTACTCGTATAACGCTGCAAGTTTATGTTTAGTGATAAATCAACAAATATGGACAGAGTGTCTTCCCCACTTCGCGAATAATTTTGTCAATAACCCATAGGTCCCCGCGTTAATCTGTATGATATACATATACGCTATGATAGATAAAATTCAGATGAATCTTCTTCGACAAGGTTTCACAGTTGCACTACCAGCCGCCTGTACCCAGGTAAGAGACAACTCAACAAACAACATGGTAAGGGTGAATCAGACAGTTACTATCTTTCTGATTAAACCATCAATCTTGTGGACGAATATGGCTTTGTCATTCATTTACTGGACCATTATCGATATCCAGTTATCACAAGTTTGATTCATATAGAATCTCACAAGTCACCTACCAAGAGCTTGTTTGATGTTGGCTCAGGCAGGATTTCCATCTTCACGGTAAATACTTAAGTATCACTCGGATGTTCTAGCAAAATCATAAGGATAATGCGTAGGACTCTTGTTAACAGCTTGTGAGCTTATTGGTGTTCAATAAGTGTTTGTCATGGAATGTGTCCTAATAAGATTTATTTATTGATCTCTTGGCTCTAGACTCAATTAGTGCGTTTTGGTTTTAGTACTCGGAGGCTAGAGCAGACTGCCACCTATTCAATGTCAACTAACTCGGAGTGAGAAAGTCAACAGAAGTCGTGTGTATCTCCATGAATGAGACAAGTTTTTTTTGAGAGAAACTCAAATGGCTGGGAAGGGTTGTGCATTGCATCACTAGGTCCACGATGTCATTCTTTAATATCAGAATTCATCTTTATGAAAACCGATAGATTATGTATTGACCCTGTTTCTGCCTAAGGTGTAGGGAGGGCTTCTTTATTTTTACCCTTTATCCACACATTTCTTTTTCATTCTTCAACCCCTTCAATGCTTACCAAGACGTCATTACTAACACCATGTTGTGATTGTTCCAGTGTTAGCTCAATCTTAGTCGGCATTATTCCCTTATACTCATTCATCTCTAATCATACCTAAGGACTGCTATTTCTAACTATGGATTATCCTTGGGTAGATTCCTTCGGTTCTGGTTGGATCATCGGACTAATACCTAACCTAACCACCTTATGACTTCAGAATTGTCATGAACTTAAGATGTTGTTGGGTATAAGATCGAACCATAAAACCTTTTCTGAAGAGTATAAACAGCACTTTGAGTCGTTTAGATCACTTATTATTTTCAATATCACATTTTAATTATATTTCTCCCCTTATTTTAAATACTAATTCACTTAGTTTTTGAAATACCTTGTGATTAAAATTTGTCATGAAAATTCTATGGGAAAAATATTATTATACTTAGCATGAATTATTTGGAACATTAACTTGCTCCCCCTTAATTTTACATATGTTTGACACCAAAAAATGATACAAAGTTGTAAAATGAATATAAAATTGAGGGTTAGCATTGTTGAGCACACAATTTTGAAAGATCATGAATTGTCATTTAAGAACTCTTGAAAAATTATGCTCAGCCACTAAATTATCTTATAACGAACATTCTATTTAATTGTCATTATTATTATGGAGTTGTTATTAAGACTTTTTATAATGTGTTGAATACATAAGAATTGTCATGTGATGATGTATCTAACAACATTAAAACATTGTTTTTTGAAAAACTCCCCTTCAACATAGATCATTTTGAATAATGACCCAATTGTAAAAGAATTATTTGTAAACTTGATGAGGGATGGAGTGTTGAACACATAATTTTTTTAAAGATTTTAAATTGTCATTGAGAAAATTCTTGAAAATTTATGTTCAACATTTTGAAAAGCCAAATGATTTAGAAGACTTCTCTTCTAATGCTAAGGATAAGCGCACTGAAGCGTACACTCTCCTTTGTCGTTCGGGTCCGAGTTGCAATCTGAGAGCAATTACAAGTCATAAAGAAAATTAGAAATGACATGTTTTGAAAACATTTGAAACTCTGTTCGAATCATTTACTTGCCGTGTCGATATTAATCAACATTTCTAGGTACGTAAATGTTATCGATTCCAAGAGACATGTCGAGAAGAATATTTTTTGAAACATTTTCTGATTTTTTGATTTTGTATTTTCTTTTTGAAATTTTGAAATTTTTTGTATTTTTCTTTTTATAAAAAAATATTTACATGTTGACCTCAGCATTGTTATGTGATGGTGGAATAGTAATTCCAACTCTTGTCGTGATGTATCTGTCTTGTCTGCTGGAGGAACAACTTTTGGAACCAGCTTTGAACTTGACAGTTCATTGCTGTGGTCGTGAATTTCGAGTTCTGAACTGTTATGATCAGAAGTCATTTGTCGTGGAGGAGCGAGGCCTGAACTGTTGTGAACAGACATCATTGCTTATGCATCAGATGAAAATTCCTTGAAGCCCTGGTTTCTCAGATATCAGTCTTTTCAGCAACCAAACTCTGAGTCCTTCCTTTTTAGGATTGAAAGATGTACCTGCACTTAAGTTAAGAGTACCTGCACTGACATCAAGAGTTTGTTCGCATTCATATTGGTTAGTGATATCCTCATTTGAACCATTTTGGGGTTCACTGTCAACCTTGGTTGTGCTGGAAGTGAATATCTTTCCAGTTGGAACCCACCTAAGACCAACTGTCTTGAAAATTTTACCCGTCGGTTTCCACCTAAGACCAGATCTAGGAGTCATTGTTTTTTCATGCACAACGGAAGTCTTTTGGATTGAAAACCTATGTCCTTTTGGGATCTGTCTTTCTGGTTTCTTTGCAAAACTTATTTGCTCTACGGGTTTGTATCTTTTTGTTGTCTTATTGGATGGAACCTTAGCACGTGAGTTGACTTCATTCAGGAATTTTGTTACACAAGAATCATGATTGGCATTAAAGACACATTTCTGACATGTTGAGCAAACAAAATGTTTGGAGTCAGAAAAATTTCTAGAATTCCTAGAGTGTTCTGCTATGGGCACAGTCTTTGTCGTGACACAACTACTCTTAGATGCAGGCCAATTCCTAGACTTTTGGTTATTGATCCTAGGTTTTGGTTTGCTACCATTTGTTGTGCTTTGTGATCTAGCAGAAGGCATCACACTAGGTTCTGAATTCCTACCTACCGCTTTCTTGTGTCTTTTTCTTAACTTCCTCTAGGTAGTGATTATGAACCATGTCAATTGAGCTAATACCTAGATGAGCAAGGTGCAATCATGGTGAATGAGAGTTTTGGCAAACGCAGGTTCTTTTCCTAGGCAAATAATTTTGTAGTGACTGTTTTGGAAAATTGTTGTCACATCAACTTCACATCAACTTGGGAGGCAAACCTTGGTTTTGGAATTCTAGGTCGCTCAGACTTAAACGCAGTCGGTTGTCGAACAACTGATTGGTTTCTATGTGGTTGTAAAATCGGTTTCCCTAAGATTGATGATTTTGCAAACTTAGTATTCACATTATTTCCTGTTAATTTTCTTAACTCATTTTTTAATGTTGCAATTGCAAATCCTTTTTCCTAAAGTTGAGCTTTGAATTCATCATTTTTAGCAATCAAAGAAGTTGTGTGTTCTATAGTCTTAGCTCTCATTGTCTTGATAGAATCAGACAGTTCTTTGTAATGCCTTTTTAAAGTCTCATTTTCCTTAAGTAATTTAGCCACTTTATGTTCCAATTCGATGTTTATTGTTTCAATTACATCTATGTCATGTTCAACCTTGGCTTCATTACTTTTTGCTTTCAAAAATTGACCATGTTGCCCTTCTTTTAAAGCTTGATTTTGATATTTAAGTTCAAGATTAACACAATTTGCTTCAAGTTTCGAAAAATCTTTTTGAAATTGGGCAACAGTCTTTTTGAGACAAATATTTTTAGATTCGAGAGATTGATATGAGTGTTGAGTTATTTGGTTATCAGTTAACTTAGCAGGCAAAGGACATTTGTCATGACATTGTTTAGCATTCTGGTCAACCTCTCCTTTATTATTGAATTCAGGTTGCTCAGTATGATGTTGTCCTGTAGCAAATACATTATGATCAGTAATCAATTGTACCTCAGCCACAGGCTCTTCATCATATATTGGCCTGATATCTGCATCATCAGCATGTGCATCATTCCTTGATTTGCTGCTTGTATCCTGCTCTTTTGATTTTGTCCCACTGCTTGCTGTGTTAACCAAACTATCATCCAATGCTTTACATGTATCAACCTTTCCCTTTGTTGTCTGCCTCTGTCTTTCATTCACCCTGGTGTCATACTCTCTTTTATGCAATGCTCTTTCATCAATTGACTTCTTATTAGATTCCATGTGTTGGATAAGTGTATCATGGAATTCTAGAATCTCGAGTTAAGTGTATTGTAGAAAGTAGTTGCGTGTCATTACAACATATTCATCGTCCAAATAAATCCGTGACTTGATGAACATCTGAAATTGTGTCTCGAGTACTTTAAAAGTAGCCATGGATCCAATCTCTTGAAATTCTTTGTTGTCAAGTTGCTTTTCTAGTTGATCCATGTTTAGGAACATTGTGCCTGTGAAAGTCTCTACATCTTGACCAAAGAGTGTTGCAAATGTGCGTTTGCATCCAGACTCGGTTCGAGTTCCTTTTAAGTCGTTTTTTGAAAGAAGCTTGAGGTGTGAATGAAGTTGTCAAAAAGATACCATGCAACTCTTTTTTTCTTTGTCTTGAATTTGTTGTATTTGTTGTTCTTCCGAATCGGAACACGATGATAAAGTATCTTTCGTTTCCATTTTTACCGTGATGTGAAGTGAAAATAATTTGTAGGATCTTAAGTAGGTAAAGTGATTGTTGTTATGGATTGAAATCAATTAACGTTCATGGGATTTCACAAATCTATGATTTAAACTAAGAAAAGAAATGATATCGTTTGCGGGATTTTACAAAATCAAGAAGAAACCATGAAACAATGATTAATTGTTGTTGAAATCGTTGTTGAAATTGAAGTACGTGAGCTTTTGTAACGATTAATGAGCTTAAAACGACAAATGGTGCACACATTTTCAACTTAAAAGGAGTACCGGTTGATTAAACTCAAATAAGGACTAACGGTGCAATTATGATTTTCTTTGGAAGACTAACGACTATTTTATAAGAACCAAGGACTAACGGTGTAAGACAATTTCAATAATGAGGATAATGAACCAATAAAGGATAAATGGTGAATTGGTTATAAAGTCCAGGGACCAAAAGTGTAAAGTTTGAATTTTAGTTAATAATAACCAACGATTCCCTCCATTTTTTTCTTCTTCGTTTGAAATTTCACAAAAATGAAACGGAAGTATTTTAGCTCTCGCAGAATGATACGATTATCGTCGGTAAAAAGTAAATACACCACGTTGATCGAAAAAGGATCACGATCACAATGGTAGTCGTTAGAAGTCTTGTAATGAACCGACACTCAAAACCGTAAAACTCAAAAACGGCTCGAAATCATGAGATTTTGTTTATGTGAACTTGTTAAATCGGTTTCCACACAAACTTGTACAATAGACCGGTTCTCAAATGCTTGATAGATCGGTTCCACAAAAACTTGTACAATAGATCGGTTCTCAAAGAGTAGTACAATAGACCGGTTCACAAATAGTAGACGATAGATTGGTTGTATAAATCGGTTGCAAGACAACAAAAGGTACTATCGTCCTTGTCTTCTTGTCTTTAACAGAAACCACCAAAAATCACAACGTCCTTGTTGCCTTCAAACCGTGTACAAACAAAACAAATCCAGAAGCAAGCTTAAAAAATAAGCTCGTTTACACCACAAAAAGCTTGAAATAAGCTTGTTTGTATGGAAAATAAGCTACGAACAAGCTAACATAAATAGACAAAAAAAACTGAATAAGCTACGAAGCAAGAAAAGCTAAAAGAGGCTTAAATAAGTTGTTTTAACAAAAAGACGTAAAAGAACCAAGAATCTGCTTTGCACTTTTGCTTATGAAAAGCACTACCAATATGATGATATACTTGTTTTTGAAAAAAACAGTATTTGAATGTAAACAAAAGAAAACGTATTTATTGAATCCAAAATCAAAAGGTGAATAGTAGGCCCGAATTTTGAACAGCCCACAATCAAAAGTGTTAACACTATTTTTTTATTATAACCAAATAAGTTTTTAATAAAGAAAAGAAGACAAAAATAAGCCAAATGATTATGTAGCTTATAAATAAGTCGAACTAATAAGCTCAATAATACCACAAACTTAAACCACTAAACCCACCTCATGGCGAGTGATACAAATTTTAATAGGCTAGAAGGGTAAACGGGCTCATGATTTAAACCTGGCTCTGATACCAATTATAAGTAATAAGAAACACTTGCTAAACAAGATCCGGAGGTCGAGAAGGATTAAACAAGAACTTAGCCATGTTAGATTAAGTAAAAGAAAAAGGAAAGATGTGTATGTGTTTTAGAGAGAGAGAAAACACACACACACCTTTAAGATTATTACAAAATGAATCCTCACCCCTTCATGGAAGTATGGAGGGGGTATATATAGGTCAAGACAAGGGAAACCATTCTAACTTAACAGTTCTAGTCCATGCGGGTCTTGCCTAGTGATAACTAATGTATTTTCTGATAAGTCAACATATTTTAAGGCTAACAATCTTCCCCCAATATGTGGACATACGAAATTACTTACAATGTTCTTATCAAGTACAAATACAACACAAATGAAGTCTTCCCAAGCTCTTCCAAAGCTGAAGATGTCTTCTGAGTTCTCCTGGTCTTGAAACTTGTACTCCAGCTTGGATCTTCATTGTCTTTACTTGTTTTGGAACCATTGTAGTATGCATGAGTTAGATTAACTTCCCCCCAATTCATGCATCATGTCTTGAAAAGCTTTCTTTATAGACTTCTTTTTGGCGATGTTTCTGAATCAGCTTCCCTCCAAACCATGCATCATGTCTTTACTTGTTCTGGAAGCATTGATGTAGCTTCAACCATCTTCTATATGTCATTGACGTGCACAATGGAATTTTGTAGAAGAAAAACCACACCAAATACTACTGCTACCTATCATTGGGTCTTGGTGAATATTCGTTCGGGGGTACATGCGAGAAATCAGCAATAATTCTTCTCACGTATGCAGTATACTTCACAAACCATACTAAGTAAAGTAGTATTCACTACTTCCCCCTGGAAGTTGACCTAATAACATCAAAGTCAACTAAGTTCCGGATGTACACATTTCCCCTCATGATGGTTGCGAACTCTTGGAAGCATCATTGTTGTGTACGTCCATATACTCGAGAAGTTCTTGTCTTTAGCACAAATCTTGAAATCCAAACGAAGCATTGCCCTCGTGACTTCAGAAACCGTAGTAGGAGATGAAGCAAGAATCAAGAAAACTTGATATAAAGGTGTTGTATATGAATGTCATTGAAGAACTTTGAGAATTTTGCTTAGACTGTGAAGTACCATTGTCTTGGAATAGCACAATAATATCCCATGAGAATGGCTTATTACATCTCAACCTTTAAACTCTCTGGCTAACTTACCAACCTCGTATTATGTCGGCTATTGTTGTGACCACTTGGTAAAGTAAACCCGATATACCAAACTTGAAAATGAAGTACAATCCCCCAAATCTGTTACTTAAGCTTGCATTGTTGTTGATTAAAGAACGGTGCAAGATTAAATCTATAAGTACTCTATACCTGCCATCAAAAGTATAAGAAGTACAACACCTCTTGATATTATCCACATCGACATCTGTGTGACACTTAGTACTACAATGTAAATCATTTAAGTGATAGTTATAACCCGTAAGCACTATAATGTAACCCCTTACATCAGGAAATAATTAGATAATCCAAATCTTAATCATAAGTTGTATACGTTAAAGCAAGTCATCAATCGATAGATTGGGTTTGAAGAAAAGGGGTAGAAAGTAAAAGGAAGTCTCGATGATGAAATAAGTAGACGCCTTCGTGAAACCTACTTCAATCTCAAATAAGGGATACCAAATCAACTTCGTGATCACTTGTCATCGTAATCCGAATCTTTAGCCGTTTGTCATTTTAGTGAATCTTATTCAGGATCTTTTTAGCGTTATGTATCATGTTTGTTGTTTAAATGTCGTTAAACTAGAACAAATGTTATTTTTGAATGTTGTCAACGAAAAAACATTGTCTAGTCCAACTTGTCGTGGAAGCGTTGTTGTATCTGACTTAATCCAATAAACACTAGTCATAGCCCACTTAACAAATAAGTCTGACCTATTAACCACATCATATACACGGCCTAAACATTTACTACTAGGCCCAATTCTGGGTCAGAACCGTAGTTATCAATCTCAGCCCAAATGAATATTAGACACGCACGGCCCAAGAATGATGATACCCCACAAACCATATAACCCGATCCAAAATATAATTAGGATAAAGAGTCAAGATCCCTAATGTTACTCATATATCACCTAACCCTAATTACCTTTCTCAAACACATCGCCCCCATTTTTCTCCTAACTTTATATGCAGCCAATCAATAAGAGAATAATCTCTCCTCATCCTAACACACCTGAAGTAGCAATAAGATCAAAATCCAACTCTTTAATTGATACTATTACCATATTGGAGACTCAGTTACCCTTGTTTTCTTATCAAGATCGAATCATGAGCTCAAAAAATGATGGAACATCATCAAGATTGTGTATGCAGTCTTGGGTAGGTATGTTATTTTGAGTTCCAATCAAAACAAAGATGAGTTAATAACAGATTTGTTATAAGACTTGTCTTTAATTTTATAAATCAAATGGGTTTAGCCCAACGTGGATCTATGATGATTATTACTTTCATGTTGTTGATCTTTCGAAGGTCTTGGATTTAATTGTAACACACAGAAATTGTATCTGAGATCTTTTGTTCTTTTAATTATTAAGTCTTGTTATAGTGCGTTGGAGGATGGAGAGGGGATAATGATTTGTGACGAAGAGTTACGTTAGTTATTGGATTTGATATGGTGTTGTTATGAGGCTGTGTCGATGAGATTTATATGTTGGATCTGGATTGTGATGTGGTTGTATAATGTTTGATTTAGTGAAATTGGTTTGATGTTGTTGTTGTTAAAGGTATAGGTTGGAGTCTGTCATCTTTCTTTCCCATCGTTCTGTTGTAAATCTTGACTCGACTGAGTGACCCGGTTAACTCAGTAAATACCGAGTTAACTCGGTTTAGGTTTATGATAGATCGGTTCCAACTGAAATTTTTGATAGATTAGTTGTCAAAGGCTTGTGATAGATCGGTTCAGTAGATCGGTTACCACTACTTCTGAGTAGATCGGTTACAACTAATTATGAGTAGATCGGTTACAACTAAGTTTTACTACCGTCCTTGTACCTAAAACTTTGGATCTTGGTCTCCTTGTTGTTTTTCAAACTGTGGACCACAAGAAGAATAAGCCATCTCAGAATAAGCAAAAACCACAATAAGCTTTAGGATTAGTTGTTAATAATAAAATAAGCCACTAAAATGAAAGCTTTTTGACTCGAAAAATAAGCTTTAGAATGAGCTCTTAACGACACCCAAAAAGCCACCAAATGAACCAGGAGTCTGAAAGAGATGAACTTAAAAAAGGACAAAATAAGTTGGAAAAAAGGTGGTCTTTTAAGCATATAAGAAGCATATCTTAAACAGATATGAAGACAGAAACATAAAACCTCAACACAAAACAGTTTTGTGGATATTTCTTAGAGAATAAGCCACGAAAGAAAAACTGTAAATAAGCTTGACAGCCATGAAACAAACAAACACGAATACAATACACCCCTGCAGCTCTGATACCAATTGTTATGACCCAAGATAATCATTTCACTTCCGTAATGAACACAAGAAAAATGAGATGAGAAGAATGAAAGAAAAGTATAGAGAGGTTAGAAAGAAAAGTAGAGGGAAGAAAAAGAGATGGTTGAATTACAAATGTAAAAAATACAAATAGAACTAACATACTCTCCACACTTGGAGAGGGGTATTTATACCACTTAATGGGCCGGCCTTGTAAGGCTTGTTGGACCTTGGTTTAATGTCTTGGGCCGGGCTCGAGATTACAATGGACCTTAGTCCGGAACTAATACAAGATTAGATTATGTTCACGAGCCCGTTTACCCTTCTAGCCTATTACAACATACATGAGATAAAGACCGAGATTGATAATATAATTTGAGGCTAACAAATACGATCCGGAGGTCGGGGAGGATTAAACAAATAAGAAGCCATACTATTAGAGAGATAACGTAGAGAGAAGATGTGTGTGTCTAGAGAGAGAAACAAGAACACACATCTTTACAAAATGAATCCTCGCCCCTTCATGGAAGTATGGAGGAGGTATATATAGGTCAATACAAGGGAAACTATTCTAACTAAATAATTCTAGTCTCTGCGGGTCTTGCCTAATGATAACTAGTGTAATTCCGTATAAGTTAACATATTTGTCAGGCTTACAATCTTCCCCCAATATGCGGACATACGGAATTACTTACAATGTTCCTATCAAGTATAATTACATCAAAATAAAGTCTTTCAAAGCTGAAGATGTCTTCTGAGTTCTCCTTGTCTTGAAATTTGAACACCAGCTTAGATCTTCATTGGCTTTATTTGTTTTGGAACCATTGTAGTATGCATGAGTTGGATTAACTTCCCCCCAATCCATGCATCATGTCTTGAAAAGCTTTTCTCGTAGACTCCTTTTTTGCGAAGTTTCTGAATCAGCTTCCCCCAAAACCAACATCCCTATCTTGAGCAGATTCTAAAACTTTGATGTAGCTTCAACCATCTTCTATATGTCATTAAAGTGCATAGCGGAATTTTGTAGAAGAAAAACCACACCATAAACCACTGCTTCTTGTCATTAGGGCTTGGTGAATATCCGTTTGGGGGTACATGCAAGAAATTAGCAAAAAATCTTCTCACATATGTAATATACTTTACAAACCATTCTAAGTGAAGTAGTATACACTACTTCCCCCTGGAAGTTGACATGGTAACCAAAGTACACATTTTCCCCCATGATGGTTTCGAACCCTCAAAAGAATCATTGTTGTGTACGCACATATACTCGAGAAGTTCTTGTCTTAAGCACAAATCTTGAGATCCAATCAAACCATTACCCTCTTGTCTTCAGAAATCGTAGTAGGAGATGAAGCAAGAATCAATAAAATTTGGTATAATCAAGGTCTTGTATATGAATGACGTTGAAGAAATTTGAGAATTTTACTTAGACTGTGAAGTACCATTGTCTTGGAATAGCACAATAAGATCCCGTGAGAATTGCTGATTACATCTCAACCTTTAAACTATCTGGCTAACTTACCAACCTCGTATTCTGTCGGCTATTGTTATGATCACTTGGTGAAGTAAACCCGATATACCAAACTTGAAAATGAAGTAAAATCCCCCAAATTTGTTACTTAAGCGTGCACTATTGTTGATTAAAGAACGGTGCAAGATTAAATCTATAAGTACTCTATACCCGCCATCAAAAGTATAAGAAGTACAACACCTCTTGAAATTATCCACATCGACATCTGCATGTGACACTGAGTACTACAATGTAACTCCTTTAAGTGATAGTTATCCAGGTCTTTAACCAACCACCCTGACCGCTGGAAACTAGATAATCCAAGTTTTAATCATATTCCTTTTGTGCTCAAGCAAGTCATCAATCGATAGATTGGGTTTAAAGAAAAGGGGTAGAAAATAGAAGGAAGTCTCGATGATGAAATAAGTAGACGCCTTCGTGAAATCTAACTTCAAGCTCAAATAAGGGATACCAAATCAACTTCGTGATCACTTGTCATTATAATCCGAATCTATAACCATTTTGTCATTTATTGAATCTTTTAAGGATCTTTTTAGCGTTATGTATCGTGTTTGTTGTCTGAATGTTATTGAACGGGGACAAATGTTAATTTTTAATTGTCGTCAACGAATAAACATTATCTAGCTCAACTTTGTCATGATAGCGTTTTAATATCTGGCTCAAACCGATAAGACTTGCAATCCCAACAACCCAATTAATTAAAAAAAATCGGCCTAGTATTAAAACTAATGCGAATGGCCCAAGTCATTATAAACCAGCCCAACTCCAATTAATACTCAGATCCAATATACATCATTCGGCTAAATTCATGTTTTGTGAGAAAGCCCTTTGCTGCCATACAACTTAAGAAATATTGGCCCAGCATGTAATCCAACCTAAATTCCTCACAAACTTATGATCAGCCTATGTATTTGTGATAAAAACCCGGTCCATCACGAACATATACCCGGTCCATAGATATAGGGATAAAACACTATCAAATCCCATAATTGTGCTAATATTTACCTAACCCTAATCACTATCAACACGCAGTCAAACACATCACTGCTTTATCTCTTACAAGATGTACATGATTATACATGCATTCGAGATTCACCTAAAGCTCCAAAAAGAAAAATGAAGTGATCGTGGCTTCAAGATCTTGTATGAACAACTCGAGTAGGTTATGTATTTTGTTTATCCATTTTTCTACTGAACGAATGAAAGAAATAATTAGAAAAGTTTTTTAGTTCTTTCTTTATATGATTCGGATGTAAAAGATAAGTTCAACTTATCACCGATCGATGATGATGTCTCTTTTGTGTCTTTAATCTTCTAAAGGTCATTATTGTGAATGTAATACACGAACTAAAAGAGGCTGAGATCTCCCTTTTTTCATTATAATTCGAGTCTTGAGATATTGAAGGAGATGGAGATGGGATATAGATGATATGTCACGATGAGTTTAGGTTAGTTATTGGATTTGATTTGGTGTTGTTATGAGGCTGTAACGATGAGATTTATATGTTGGAACTGGATTTGTGATGTGGTTGTATGATGTTTGATGTAGTGAAATTGGTTTGATGTTGTTGTTGTTATCATTGTTGGTAATGGTTTAACATTGTCGAGTCCGTCTCTTGTTTTCTTTTTCTGTCATTTTTTTTGTGACTTGGTAGACCAAACTCAATTGAGTTGACTGGGTCAACTCGGTAATTACCGAGTTGACTCAGTATTTACCAAACCGCTATGACACGTAGCAAACCGCTGCAATCATCAAACTGCTACCAGGTTTTAAAATGGGCAGCGGTTTGTTTCGGTAAACCATGAAAAAATGGCAAACCGCTACCTGTTAACCAAACCGCCACGGCAAACCGTTATTGACCAAGTCAACCCGCCATGGCAGTGGTTAACCAAACCGCTACCTGTCATTATCATACTTTGTTTCTTTAAATCCGGATCTGGGTTTTTTTCTTTTAGCCAAACCGCTATCAAGAAAAATAGATAAACCCGGATTTTATTTCTTCTATAAACCTGTCTTTTAAGCACAATACTAAGCAGATGTGTACAAGTAAACAGAAAAAGAAGCAACAACAATAAATCAAATTCGTGGTTGATTCTTAGGAGAAGAAGAACACATAAACCACGAAAATGATTATGTTAACACAAATAGAAACATACAACCTTGAAAAAATAGCATGTTAACGATCTTGAACAGCCTCGTAACATGAACAACAAACAAAACTGATACAAATGCTCCTGGGGACTGGTACCTCTCGTAGAGTATAAATGACATGTATAAGACCAGAATTAACGAATCCGAAGGTTGGATAAAATGAAATAAATATGCAACCATGTTTATTAGAGAATAAGGTGAAAAATGGGAATATGTGTATGCTAGAGAGAGGAGAGAAAACACACACACTTACACTTTACAAAAGTGAGCTTCACCCCTCCACAAAAGTGTGGAGGGGGTATTTATAGTCCTGACATTTTTTGATTTGATTTTGAAATCAAACATTGATCAAAATGAAGACCACATTATTGGACAATCCACTATGGCTATGGTAGAGAATCTTAAAGAACTCATCCAGAAAGACAAGCTCACAATAGTAGATCTTGAAGGTGCAGGACTTGAGAAGCTGAAGCAGCAGTACAAGAACAATGTGGAACTAGAATATTATATTGATCAACTCAAGTCAGCTGTGTTATCTGAAGCTCAATAGAACAGTGATGAAGGTGATATGTCCAAGCAAGATCATTTAAACGTCACATGTCAAAGAGCACTAAAGCTCACTCCAGATTTTACAATAATGACTTATATTACTTGGTACACCTTAACACTTAAGAGAAGTACACTATATCTCACACCAAGCACTATGCTGCAAGGTACCACATCCAAGGTATTGAAGATATGGTTTCTGACATATGGAGTAAGATGTTCATCATTATTAGATTGAAGCCCTGAATGGAATTCATCATTGGGAAGATGTAAGACAAGACTTCTTCAAGGCAGAAATCAATAACACAACTCCAAGCAATGTCTACTTCGATAAGAAAATCATTTTAGTTGTGAAAGTTGATGTTAAAAGGAAATGGGTGATGGATTCTTGTAATCAATTGTAATTAGAAGATCGGATAAACAAGAATACACTTTTAGCTATGCAGATCTACATAGACTCAACCTCAATGACATAGAATACATGTATCTACTTAAAGTCCAAGACAAGATGCACCATCTCTTGTCAGATGATGAGAAGGTCTTCAACAAAAACACTTTTACTCTTTATTCGAAGAATAATAATCAAGAACAGAGTTGAAGACTTATAGTTGGGAGTAAAGAGCTATAAAAGAACCCTCAACCTTACCAAACCCAAGCTTTAATTTGATGTAATCGATGAAAAGATACCTTACACAATGATTGGAACAGAGAAAGGAGTAGTGTATCTCAATAAACACGACGGCCAATCTTTGTTGAAGCTTAATGAAGTTCATAAATTTCGTGACGGTACTCTGATGAAGATTCAAGAAAATCTAATTGATATGGTTAATAAAAATGAGCTGGTTGTGGTAATGCAAGATTGACAGGACGTGACTGGAATAACAAGGATGTCAAGAGATCTAAAGAGACGGTGGACAAGATTGATCAAGTCATGAAGCACAGAGAGCAGCTACGACGATTGGAAGAATATGTTGGTGGACGTCCCAAGACTATTGATCCACGTTCTTATGTAAGGCCTATGTAACCATCCCTTAGGGGGAGATTGTTAGAAACACAAAAAGTGTTGGTTACAAGGCCATTTATCTATCTTTAATAGTCTAAGGATTAAGTAATGCAAATAAGAAAGGACTTATATGTAATATGAACTAAACCCTAATTGCTACCTAGTCCCTCCTTTCTTCCTATATAAGGAGGGATAATGGAAGGAATTAGGGTGGCGATTATTCTCTTTCTTAATACTCCCTCCGTCCCTAAATACGTGTCCACTATTGACTTTTAGAGTCTTTTTCCATCAACTTTGACCTTAAATTATTTTTTTATGTTATATAATACTTAATGAAAACTATATCAATGAAAATACATTTAAAACCCAATCAATTCATATATTTTGCATCAAGTATTATATAACACAAAAAGAAATAATTAAGGTCAAAGTTGTGAAAGTTTGACTTCAAAAGTTAATAGTGGACACTTATTTAGGGACGGGGGGAGTATAATATTTCACTCTTTCTTTCTCTCCTCTCCTCCCACTCGTCACTCTCTCCTCTCTCTCTCTCTCTCTCTCTACTCCCTCGTTAAAATATATTAGTGTAGCAAATGTTATGATATCTATCAAATTCTCTAAATGATCATGTCAACAACCGTTTCTTTAGTCCTGAACCTGAACCTGTCAAACAAATCATAACTATCCCAAGAACTACAAAAAGACAACTCCAAAGAGACCCTAACACTCTTTCAAGATGATCTCTATCTGAAGGCGAAAGGGTGGGAAATCTTCCTTAAGGGGGAAAAATGAATTGAGCAGAAATCCTTAGGAAAATAGGGATCGCTCATGTACACGCATGTAGCTACCCAATCACATGCTTACCTACCTAAACAAATCATCTAAGCTCCACATATTGATCTTTACCACCTCTATTGATTTGTTTTCTCCGAATGATATGCTTTACTACCTAAAAATCAAAAAGACATTTGATCTTACCACCATGATTGTTTTCCGAATGGGTGATGTCAAGAAAAATAGCAATTCTCGCATGGCTTATGTAATGATCTTGACAAGACTCTACAAATACATCCTCAAAACAAACCCTCAATCCATTGTTCCATTTTATAGTTTCATGTATCATGAACGTGTTATGAATCCCTTGGACATTTCAAGGAAAACAATCAAAGACAAAGGAAAAAGAGTGGCTCCTCCCTCATCTTCTTCCTCTTCATCATCTAATGAAGATAAAGAACCATCATTCTTGCAATTCTATGAAGATCTATCAGATGATGAGGACTTGACCGATGCTCAAAAGGATAAAAGGGGAATGTTTAAATGTATGAATCGTTACTTTGTCAAAATGACGAAGTTTTTGAAGAAATTGCAATGATTGAAAACATGAATCTTATGTTTAACTAAAACTTGTTATTTGGTATTTTAGGTATATTGTGTGTTTGTGTTTGTAGGATATTAATCTTAAATCTGTTGAATTATGCTTATAGGATAATTTACCTTATGTCTTCTTATGTTAAAATGTTTACATGCTACGTGGGTTGAATTTTGGCAGCTAAAACCTCGTTCTGACCATTTTTTGACCTTTCACAGATATACGGATCTCCCATCACTAAGATCCGTATTTGGTTTAGGTTAGAGGTGGCAAAAGGGTTGTGTTAGGTTGGGTCATGGGTCTTAGATGGGTTTGGTTCTAGATGGGTTTGGGTCTAGATAGGTCTTTTAGGAGGATGGGTCTACATGGGTTTGGGCCTAGATGGGTTTGGGTCTAGATGGGTTTGGGTCTAGTTGGGTAAATATTTTTGAGGGATGGGTCTAGTTGGGCCTCCCTTAATAATTATAGATGGGTCTTGTTGGGTATAGCATTTTTCATCCAATTTTGACGTTTTTATACGTTTTCGACCAATTTTTCGACCGTTATCGTCCATTTTTGACCGTTTTCGAGCGATTTCGATTGATTTCTACCGTTTTCTATCAATTTTGACCGAGTTCGACCATTTTCGACCGATTTTAATCGATTTCGACCAATTTCAACCGTCTTAGATCGATTTCGTCCGTCTTAGACCGATTTTGGTCTATTTTCGATCGTTTTTATCGATTTCGACTGTTTTCTACCGATTTAGACCGTTTAGTCCGTTTTTGATCGTCATTTCTATTCTACCTTTTTCTATCATTTTTTACCGAGTTCGAAACCATTTTCCGACCGGATTTTTCATAAAAAATCGATTTCTGATGCCAATATCAAAATTCATCAAAAACATCAACAACACACGTCATCTACGCGACTCGATATCTACAGCGTGCAACAGTCATTAGACCCTGATTTGGTCCATTTTCGATCGGTTTTTTTATCGATTTCGAACCGACTGTTTCTACCGATTTAGAAAACCGTTTAGAGGAGGGAGTCCGTTTTTTTGATCTGTCTAATTGACCCGTTTTTTTTTGTGCGTTGTTTTTTTAAAATTTATTATTTAAACCATTCTCACTTCGTTTTTAATACGTTCTCGGTACGTTTGTTGTGTGTTTTTTTTTTTTTTTTTTGTTATTTTTTTTTTTTGTTTTTTTTTTTTTTTTTTTTTTTTTTTTCTTTTTATTTTTTTTTTTTTTTTTTTTTTTTTTTTTTTTTTTTTTTTTTATTTTTTTCCAGGTTTTCAAGTGTTTTGAGAAACGTTTTTTTCGTAAACCTGTACCGTTTTTTGTTAAAAAAAGTTATTAAAACACATAATCTTTTTTTGTTTTCACTAACTTTTTTTTATTGTGCGATTCTTGTATACGATTTTGGTTCGTTTACATACATCCTTTTCTCTGATACTAATTTTTCTTTTTCTTTTTTTTTTTCTTTCTTTTTCTTTTTCTTTCTTTCTTCTTTCCTTCATCACTTATTCTTACCACAGTTAGTTTACTCAACCTCCTTTCTCTTCTGCTCTGTTCTTTTCTTCTTTTTCGTTTTCCTATGTTTCGTTTCATTTTTGGGTGCAATTTTTTTGTAAAAAGATAAACGTAGAGTTGGTGGTAACATAGAGGATTGGTCAGTATAGTACTGTGCGCTGTGGGTAGCTTGTAGTATGCGCATGACGTTTTTTTTGTTGGATGTGAATGGGGTATTATGCATGATAGTAGGTTTGAGTTATCGTTTAGTCATAGCCTGAAGACATGTGTGGATTACTACGTAGGTCGTTTTTAAATGTTATTAAACATTTTTGTACGTTTTCGTCGATTCTTGTACGATTTTGTTTGTTTACATACATCATTCTCTGTTCTTCGTTTTCCTATGTTTCGTTCATTTTTGTGCATTTTGTACGATTTTATACGTCTTCATACGTTTTTATACATTTTTATAAAAAGTACTAAAACGTATAAAAACGGATAAAATGTTTGAAAACGTTCAAAAACGTATGTAAGCATAGAAAAACGTAGAAAACAAACGAAACGAAAGAAAATGGCCAAAAAATTAGAAAACGTAAGAATACATACAAAAAGGTAAGGAAACGGACGAAAACGAACGAGAACATACGAAAACGTAAATGGATAAAAACGTACGAAAATAGAAGAAAATATAAGTAAACGGACAACAACGTATAATAACATTCAACAACGGACAAAAAAGGGTTAAACCATTCAAGGACATTCAAAAACGTGCAAAATCGGTCGAATTCGGTCAAAAACGATCAAAATCCATCGAAATCGGTTAAAAACGATCGAATTCGGTCGAAATCATTAAAATTCGTCGAAATCGGTCAAAAACGATCAAAAACGGTGGAAATCGACTGAAATCAGTCAAAAACGTACGAAATCGGTCGAAAATGGTCAAAATCCGTCAAAATCGATCGAAAACGATCAAAATCGGTCGAGAACGATCAAAAACGAACGAAATCGGTCGAAAACAAACGAAACCGATCGAAAACGAACAAAAACGGTCGAAATCGATGAAAATCGATAGAAATCTGTCAAAAACAGACAAAATCGATCGAAAACGGTCGAAATCAGTCAAAAACAATCGAAATCGGTCAAAAATGATCGAAATCGGTCCAAAACGGTTGAAATAGGTCGAAAAGATCAAAATCGGTCAAAATTGATTGAATACGGTCGAAAACATGCGAAATCGGTCAAAATCGTTCGAAAATGGTCGAAATCAGTCGAAAATGTTAGAAAACGGTCGAAATCAGTCGAAAGCTTGCGAAATCGGTCGAATTCGGTCATAACGGTCAAAATCCATCAAAATCGGTCGAAATCTTTTAAATCAGTCAAAAACGGTGGAAAACGATGGAAAACGGTCGAAATCGGTCGAAAACGATCAAAATCGGTCGAAAACGATCATGATCGGTCAAAAACGGTGGAAACCGGTCGAAATCGTGCGAAATCGGTTAAAATCCGTCGAATCCTTCGAAATAGGTCAAAATCGGTCGAGAACGATTGAAAACTGCCGAAATCGGACAAAATCAGTTTAAAACGGTCAAAATCGGTTGAAAACGGATGAAATTGGTCACAAATGTTCAAAATCGTTTGAAAACGATCGAAAACGTATAAAAACGTTAAAACGGATGAAAAATGCTATACCCAACAAGACCCATCTATAAATATTAAGGGAGACTCATCCCGTAAAAATATTTAACCAACTAGACCCATCTATAATATTAAGGGAAAAATGTTAGACCCATCTATAAATTTAAGAGAGACCCATCTAGACCCATCTATAATATTAAGAAAAAAATGCTAGACCCATCTATAAATTTAAGGGAGACCCATCTAGACGCGTCCCTTAAAAATATTTAACCAATTAGACCCAAATTTAACCAATGGGTCTAAAATTGCCACCTCTAGTTTAGGTAGATCCGTTTGAACCCAGGTCAGGCGCCAAAATTCGAATTTTATCATTTTTTAAACTTTTTTGACTTTATCTTATATTCATGCTATATGATCCTACATATGATTTTAAACCTTAGGATAAATCATATCCTCCATATAATCCAAGAACCTCTATAAAACACATCACAATTTTCACCAAATTATCATCACCCTTAATCTTATTTTTCTTCACATTTCTTGCAACTTTCACATACACATTTCACTAGTTCATCACCATGACTAGTTTATCCAAGACAAACTCACCCAACTACAAGAGGAAAACTGCAAGAATTAGTGTCAAGTCACCTACTTATGTCAACCTTGAATCATCAAGTAAGGAACACCAACATGAAAAAACACCATCAGCACCTCCCAGAAAGAAATCTCTTTCACCATCACATGCACCATTAAAATCTACTTCTAGTAGGAGTACTTATCAAACCACTTCATCATCTCCTACTGAGTCTCCAACACCAATTCATGTTGCTCCACCACCAAAACTACAATTTGTCATACCAATAAAGCTTGAATCTCAAGAACTTCTGCTCCAACAAACACCACCTCATGACCCTTATGTTTCAACCGTGGATAATTAGCCACTGGGCCCTACAAATCCATCGCCACCATATCATGTTTCACATCTACCACCCAGATTTGAACATCCACCACCACCTCAACCATTGTTTGTTAAGATCAACAACAATTCACCTCACCTAAAAACCCTTCAAAACCTACCACCAACCTTAGGAAATCAATAATTCCCTAACCCTCTGATGCGGTCGTCATTAGACTTCTACACGAAGTTTTACAACTCCATAGGCAGAGCACTTAATCGTTGTAGTAGTAGTATAGGCAAGACTAAGGGGGTTGTTATCTTTCACTCGGGGAATAGGTTGGGAAGGCTTGATCACAGTCTAACAGAATTCTAAGGGTTGAGAGAAGATTATTTTTGTATTTTTTTATTTTAGGGAAAGCAAGTAAATCATATAATTGAGAGGTTGGTTGGTTTTAGCTATTAAACTAAATATTAACTACGCTACTGGTGATAACAATATAATAAAAAATTATGTTTATTTAATCATGTATTACTCCCTAGATTGCTTCTCCTAGTGTTGTTGCTTTGTCACACTTGTGATGATCTATGTAATTATTTCCTAAATCATGAACGAATTACACGAACCCGTCGTCTATTTAATATTCCGTTAAGGCAACGCACAAGTAAGGTAGTATGAAGACTATTACAATGCCCCTAAGAGATATTAAATGCATGAGAAATATATTAAAAGTGGATCAACCATATAAGGGGGCAAGGTAGTATGAAGACTGTTACCCGATGGTATCCTTTCTACACATTTATGTTTTCCTAGACATATCAACAGCGATATAGACAAAAGCTGGTTTTCTAAGACCTAACATGCATATCCATCACAAGAAGCAACACCACTAAGATCTACATTGTAGGTTTCATACAATCATAAATAAACACAATAGGAGGTTTAGAAAAGCATGTTAAAGAGAAAGCAAGAACATAGATGAATCAAACAACACATAGATGTTAGACTAAACTTAGTATTGCTGGGCATTACTTAGTACTGTTGGGCATTACTTAGTATTGTTAGACTAAATTTAGTACTGCTAGGATACCGTTAATACTGTTTAGGGTATAACAGATCTTTGAACAACTTTCTTTAATGGGATATGTGTCAACTTGGTATGTGCTTAATTACACATACCCTTTTCCATCAAAACAGGACTTAAATGACCAAAAAAGTACCAAAAATACATTGTATTTGTATGTTTTCATTTATATTGTGCAGGAAACGGATATCCGAGAAAAGGACGAAAAATCAAGCAAAAACGGATAAAACCGAGCACAGAATGGAAAAGCATGGAAAAGAAAAAGTCAAATCGAAGCCAAAGTCAACAAAAGTCAAAGTCAATGTCAACCCAGAAAAGTCAAAGGTCAAACCCGAAGCCAAAAATGAAGAAATATTAAATGGGCCCACCCGTACCCATCTAATAGGCCGGGTCAGCCCATTTACACATTATATGAAGACCATTAAAAGTTAAATGGCCCAAGTCCATTTTATACACAAACCAACAGCCCTTAACTCGTTAAGCCCTTTGACTGTTAACTTCCGTTAGTCCTAAAAGGACTAACGTTGCAAGGATACCATATAAACTGAGGGACTGAGTATGCCACATCCCTAAACCCTTATACCCCCACAAGGACGAAAATTGCAAACAACATATACAAAATTAGGGGCCACTTATGCCAAATGACCAAACTTAAACCCAAAACCCAATTTACCCGCCAAAACCCCTGTATACCTTCCTTGTCATTGTCCCACCTCGGTTACTGTTCATAAACAGCCAAAAATATCACCACCACCCATCCTCACCCCCACATGGCCTCAAGACACTGTGGCAACCTCCCATAACCCTATTGGCCAATGGAAAATGACAAATCGATCAAGGGTTGTGATCATAAAGATTGGGCTCCAAGAAAGATCAAAGGCTGAGATTGGCTATGAGACTTTACCTCTCAGAGAAAACACAACAAACACAACAAGGAAGCTCAAGACATTTAGGGTTTTAGTATAAATAGTAGTTACTTGTAGCTTATGAATTTTTCCTTTGTCGAATTTTTTGTGTTTAAGCAAGCTTGTAACCAAAATCTTTGTACTATTTCATTATTGTCTTTTTAATACAATTTTCATTTGCATATCAGTCATTTACCTTCCTTGTCATTTAAATACTTGTTTTTAGATTATTGTCATTTACATGTTTTCCTTAAAATCTTGTCATTTAAGCTTATTTGTTATTTAAATATTGTTCTTAATGTTTTATAAAAGTTTTTGAGTCATTAAAAACTAATATAAAAGCCTAGTTTAAATTCTGTCAAAAAATAAAAAAAATATAAAAAAATCAAGAATCAAGGAGTAAGGTTTGAAAAGGAAGGCCTTGGTTTAGAGCTTATGGGAAGCACATAGGAAAGGTATTTAAGCTTTTTGAAAGCTTATGGTCATGCCAAAAGCTAAGGACTTCTTGTGAGTTTACTTTTTTCATTTTTTGCAATCTACTGTTCATCAGCTTATTTTTCTGCTTATTTGTGTCTTTTTGTGCTTATTTATGTTTATTTATGCTTATGTGTGCCTTTTTATTGCTGGTTAGTCATTTGTGCATGATTTTACTTGAAACTGTCTTTTATATGCTTGTCTAGCTTATTGCTTATTTCTTTATTTAAGTGCTTATTTGTCATTGTAATTTTCTTATTTTTACTTAACTTTGCTTAGTTGTCACTATTTTCACAAAACCTTAGCTTAAAACCCTCAAAATCAGTCTCAAAAAGACCCTTTTCATATTTAAAGGGGTGTTTGGGAGAAGGGGTCAAAAAGGGTCAAAAGGAGTTAAAAACCATTTGGGTCTTTTAGCCAACTTATACCAGCTCTTTTAAGTTATTTTCAAACTGTTCATTTTAGTTTTGAAGTCAAAAAGTTGTTTTTAAGGTTTTCTAAAAAGCCCCTTTGAATCTGTGTGGCAAAATCTGTCCACAAGAGCTTATTTGATTGAGAATTGAAAACAGTCTTTTGTGTGTCATTTTTGTGTCCTTTAAAGAGTCATAATGCATTAGTGTAGAAGTCTTTGAGTCTCCTTGTGTTTTGCAAATTCTGCCAAAGTTTTTTTTGTAAGTATTTTTCATAGTCAAAACTGTCCATTTTTCATTTCCTTTTATCAGATCTTTAAAAATGTTTTCAGCTTTTTAATTTTTGAGTATAAGCTCATTAGGAGCTTCTCTCCATCTGTTTTAACTTTATTTTCTTTTTGGAGCTTATTCTATGACTTATTTATAAGCCTGCTTATGCCCCTTGGTCTTTTCAAAATAGTTGCCCTGGTGCAAACAGCCATTTTCATTGGCCATTTTAGCTGCTTGTTTGATTTCCAAAGTGTTATCTTTTAGCTGTTTTAGATAGTCCCTAAGCTACCCTTTAAGCCCTAGTAAGCTGTTAAGCTAAAGGACCACTCTAAGGGGCTTATTTTTAAGCAAAAAAAAGTGTCCCTAGGGCTGTTGTATGCCAGTTTAGCTTATAAGCTTATTTTGAGTTTTCTGGCTTTTCTGTCTGTTTTTATTAGCTTAACTCTGTTTTTCTTTGCTTATTGGGTTTAGGGGCCCACCTGTTTTTGCTTATTTTAGATTTTCAATTGCTTATTTGTTCAAAAGTAGCCCATCAGTTAAGCTCTTTTAGGACTTAGTTTAAAAACCTCAAATCCATTGTTGCTTATTAGATTTTTGTGCTTATCTGAGTGCTTTTCTTAGCTTATTTTTTATTGTCTCTGCTTATTAGGTTTAGCACATCTTCTGTCTTTGCTTAGTTTGCATTTTGCTTGAGCTTATTTGACCTTAAAAGCCCTAACAGATTAGCCATTTTTGTCCTTAGTATAAAAAGTCATTACTGCTGCTTCTTGTTGCTTATTTTCCAGCTTATTTTAAGTTTTGTAAAAAGTTGTCTTTTTTAAAGTTTCTTATTTTTGTATGTTTTACAAGTTTTTTTAAAAAAAAAGACTATTTTTACTAAAAAGGAGAGGCCCAGGCTCGAACCCCAGACCTCCCCTTTCATACCAACGCCCTACACACACACTCTACTACCAACTGCCCTTGGGTCTTTCACCTGTTTTAGTTTACAACAATTATTCTTTTACCCTCTTTTTAGCCCAACAAGCCCATAAGCTGTTTCTGCTTATTTGACAGCTTATTTGATAAGCTGTTTCACCCACTTTATTTTTCTTGCATTCTTCACTCTTCTAGATACTTTTTGTAATTTTTTCAGAATTTTCATAAATCGTTTAGTATTTTTTTATATTTAATTTTAGTTAAATTCGTTTTTAATTCATACAAAATTATAAAAAGTCAAAAAAAATATAATTTTTAAAAAAAATTCTTTTATCACTTAGGACTTAGGAAAATTAATTTTGCATCCGTAGGGTTAAAATTTCAAAATTTCCTTTTTTAAAGAACGGATTTCAAACCCCGTTCTCGTTTTCTTCGTTTTTTCACTTTAAAAGCTTTCGTTTTAGGATTTTCTTTAATTTTCCTTTTAGTTTAGTCATTTAGGATTAGAAAAACTTAAAAATCATTTTAGGATTTAAATTTATGATAATTTAGTTTTTTTTAAACCGCGTTTTTAGGATTCCCGTTAACGTTTTAGGATTTAACTTTTTAGCTTTCGTTTTTAGGTTTCCCTTAATCGTTTTTGCATTTTAATTATAGAATTAGTAATCCCAAATCCAAAAACCCTTAATCCCATTCAAACGCGCGATCACAAACGTCTTCGATTTTTAATTTGCACCTCGTTGGGAGAACGACCCGAGGGATTTTTGATTTTTCCTTTGGTCAAAAGGAATTTTCTTTGAATCTTTCGGAAGACTTATCGTACTATAATTGAATTATAATCTTGAAATTATCCTTATATATTTATTATATTTATTATAATTTATATATAGAAAAGGCTAGTTTTAAAGGTTATCACAACTTCTGACAAATTGACCTTTAAAAAATGACACTTTTCCCCTTAATGGAGATTTCTCATTCATACTATCCTCCATTGTCTTAGTCCTAAGAAAACCTCTTGGGAACAATTCAGTAGCAATATAGCAACTACTATTATTTGCTTGGCCACTAATAGGAAATTTAATTTTTCTAAACTGATTTTTGATGGAATGGTGAAAAACTTAGAAAGTAAACACAAATTTCTAATGTATCCAAGATTTATTCAAGTGTTTTTGAACAAGCACAAGAGACTGCTTCAACCTCACACAAGACTTTATACTACTCCTACCCTCACTCAAAAACTTTTTAGCAATATGAAGAGGGCTTCTAAGGGTTTTACTAGGGAAAACATTCTATTGTTTCCTACAATGATTATTCAGGACCCAGTTGTTCAGGGTGAAGGATCAACACACCCAGTTGAGTCCCATCACATACCCACCAGTGCTCCATCAACCTCACAACCACCACTTTCACTACCTCTAGGACAACAATCAGACAAGAATCTGTGGTTCCTCAGCCTAGATCTCCTACTCAGACTAACCTCACAACCACCACTTTCACTAACCTGTAGCAGATGAGGCTGCTTCCACAGGTGTAGATGTCAGATATGGAGGGGCTACCACTACTGTCACTAACTTAAAAGCAGGACAAGGCAGTGGTAACATTGATAAGACCCCTACCATGCCTCATGATTCACCTCTCCCAAGAGTTAACACACTTGGAAGTGATGAGGGCAGTATGACACTACAAGAATTGACGGTTTTCTGTACAACATTGTCAAAGAAGGTGGAGAGCTTGGATGCAGACTTGAAGTAGACCAAGCAAGTATATGATGCTGCTTATACTAAGCTTATCAAAAAGGTAAAAAAGTTGGAGAGAGCAGCTAAGACTAACCAAGCTAGAAGAAGAGCACGAATTTTTGTTTCTGATGATGAAGATGATTTGGAGGATCCATCCAAACAGGAGAGGAAGATAGATGAAATTGATCAAGATCCTAACATTTCTTTGGTACAACATGATGCAGAGATTCAGGGGAGGCATGGACAGGATATGAAGTTTAACTTTGACTTTGATGCTGCTAAGGAAGTTTCTACTTCTGAGAAAGACGTTAGTACTGCTAAGCCAGTTTCTACTGCTGGTGCATCAGTTACTACTGATAGTGTTTCTATTAGTATTGTCAGTCCTACAAGAAGAGTTTCTACTGCTTATGACATTACTATGGCAGAGACATTGGTGTATATTAGGAGGAGTGCAACCAAAGACAAAGGTAAAGGTATAATGTCTGAATCTGAGCCAGTGCAGACCAAGACAAAGTTGTAGCAAGAACAAGAAAGACTTGGTTATAAAGCAGCTATGAGATTGCAAGCTAAACTTGAGGAAGAAAAGAGGCAGAGGATTGCCATGGTACATGAAGCAGCTAGCTCTTTTAATGTTGAAGAATAGGAAGACATACAAGCTAGAGTTGAAGCTGATGAAGAGTTAGCACAGAGGATTCAAGCATAGGAAAGAGAAAAGTACACTGAATTTGAACAAGCAAGAATGCTTGTAGAGCTTACCAATCAGAAAAAGAGGTATTTTGCTGCACAAAGAGCTAAAGAAAGGAGGAACAAGCCACCCACATAGGCTCAACGGAGAACCTATATGTCTAATTATATCAAGCACATGGGAAGTCATACACTACAGTAGTTGAGAGGATATTCATTTAATGAGCTCAAGACTTTGTTTGAAACAACAATGAGGAGAGTAAACACATTTGTTTCAATAGAGAGTGAAGGTGATAGAGCAGTTCCTGAATTAGCAGGTGAAAGTTCAAAAAGGGATGCAGAAGAAGAACTTAATCAAGAAAGTTCTAAAAGACAAAAGACTTATGAAAGCTCAGGATTGGCAGAAGAACCAAGAGATAAAGATTCTGATGAATTGTCATAAGAAGAGCTACAACAAATGATGATAGTGGTTCCAGAGCAAGGGATGAATGTTGAAGCTTTACAAACTAAGTATCCAATAATTGACTAGGAGATTTATACTGAAGGTACTAGGAAGTACTGAAAGATCATCAGAGTTGGAAATCATAATGAGGTATATCAATTCTTTGATGATATGCTAAAAGCATTTGACAGGGATGATTTAGTGATGCTGTGGAGTCTGGTTATAGAAAAGTTCAGTTCAACAGATCCAACATATGACAAAGAAAGGGAGCTATGGGTTGAGTTGAAGAGATTGTTTGAACCAGATATAGATGATAAGTTATGAAAGCTTCAAAAGAACATTCATGATTTAACTTGGAAGATTTATGATTCATGTGGAGTGCATCATGTGTCTACAGAGAAGGGAATAGACATCTACATACTGGTAGAGAAAGAGTATCCATTGTCAAGAGGAACTCTTACATTGATGCTGATTGCAAAGCTCTTGGTGGAAGAAGATACTGAGATGTCTAGAGAACTTCTTAGGAAGATATTCTTGAAGGCTAAAAGACCAAGAAGATGAAGTGTTTGGAAGAATCCTCTCAGAGAACAAGGTTTAATTCAAGAAACTTGATGATTTAGTGGTAAATCACAAGTTTAGAGGAGGATTGTTAGGAATTAAAAGTCATAATACTTAGTACTGCCAAGCAAACAGTTAGTATTGCTCAAGTTATAACTGCTAGTACTAACCAGTTAGTACTGCTAGAGTAAGTTAGTACTGCTAGTACTAACTTAAGACTGCTGAAGGAGTTAAGACTGCTGCATGAAGATTAAGAATGCTAAAGAGATAAAGACGTGTCAAGTGATATGTATTGTCTTAATCAGTGAATATTCTATATAGTTAGAAAGATACGTATAAGATTAATATTTTAGAATATTTGTAGTTATCTTGTAAAGGACTCCTTGGTGTATAAAAGAAGATCCTAGGTTATGATGTTAAAGATACATATAGACGTTTTTGATATATAACTTCAAGGTTGTAAACCCTAGTACTACACAAAGTACTCGTATTATTGATAATAATAATATTGGAGCTTTTCAGTAATATCATTGTTCATACAGTTTACTATTTCATTAATATTCTTCTAAGTATTAAAGAGTAGATTACGCATACTCTTTAGTATTCACAAAGTTTCTACCATAGTTGTTTTGGATTTATCCAAAGAAACTTAACCTTTCCAAGCTAAGGAATAGATCTTAAGTTGGGATCAACAATAGACATATTGAATGATTAAATAAACCTTACTTGATTAAAACATGAGTTGAAGGAAGTACAATAGGGTTTTTAGGCCCTAAAATCGTCCCTAACAGTTGCTAAACGAACTAGGGTTCGTACCCTCTTTTTATTCTAAAGTTACACACTCAAAACCTTAAATTCGGGTTTGTATATATATAAAAAACGCCGTGACGGCATCGCGTTTTAGTCGTGACGCCATCATGAAAGATAATGTTCTAGATAATAATAGGCTGGGTCGTGATATCTGACGCCGTCATGGAAAGTGTGACGCCGTCTGGTATGTGTTTAAATAAACCTACCTTTGACAATTAAAAACGGACTTAATTGACCAAAAACGTACCAAAAATACATTGTATTTGTATGTTTTGCATTTGTATTATGCAGGTAAAGGATATCCAAGGACAAAAACAAAGCCAAAAACGACAAAACCGAGCACAGAATGAAAGAGCATGAAAAAGACAAAGTCAAAGTCAAAGTCAACCCAGAAAAGTCAAAGGTCAAAACCGAACCCAAAAACCTAATTGCCAAAAGTGGGCCCACCCGTACCTACCTAGTGGGCCCGTGTCAGCCCACCTATATACTAAACCCACTTTCTAAATTAAAGCCCAAAATCCTAATTCCCTTATATATTCATACGGCCCAAACAATTGCCCCAAAGCCCATAAGCCCAAACCCCCTAACGGCCATTAAGTCACAAGGACCATACATGCAACAGGAATTATAACTTTGAGGGGCCAAGTCTGCCAATACTTTAAAAATTTTACACCACAAGGACCATCCTTGTAATGACACTATACAACATGAAGGGCCTTATTTGTAATATTTCTCATTTTCAGGTTATTTACGACTTTAATAAATTCCATTATTTATTTTTAGAGTTTT